>SKCR01015800.1:0-257066 GCA_019454045.1 Zanthoxylum bungeanum
TAGATTTAAATAAAAATTTTAAGTTAAAAATATATTTACCCTTTGTCTAAAACACTAAAATGAAGGCATTAATGTATTGTATAGACCAAATTCAGTAACGAAAGAGAGAGTGAATGTTTATTTTTAAAATGATGAGGTCTAGTTATTTATAGGGACAAAATTTGGGGGGTGTTTATATCATTTTCCCTTAATTTGATCATATATTTCCATCTAGTCATTATCAATCTTGACAATTCTAGGTTTAGATTTCTGTTAGTCGGTACACATAGCTAGATATAAGTCACAAATTCGAGTCCCAATTGCGTACATGATTAGCCATTTTCGTGATTTTAATTATAAGGGGTTGCCTCAGTGGTAAAAGTTTTGGAGTTGAGTGGTTTGCTTCTACTCAAGTTTAAGATTAACCAGATGCATTTTCTTGGGGCCATGTCTCATGATGTAAAAAGCCAACGACTCACCCTGATCTGTGTTGGGAAACTTCTGAGAGCACGAAACACAGGTCTCGGGAATTAGTCGAGGTGCGCGTAAGTTGGTATTTGGGCATGGCCAAATTAGGTTTATTAACATATATCAAGGGAGAAATGATATGAATCAGCATTAGTTTATACGTATACTAACCGTTAAATGATTTATTAATTTATACCAAATACACATATAAGCCAACTATGTTATTCTCTGTTGAGTATAGCTAGCATATTAGGTTTAATTAATCAAATGCAAGCATGATGTATATATAAAAAGGTAAGAGTGTTAAAATAATTATAGATCTAAAAAGAGGGGATCAGAGGGTACAATGAAAAGGAGTAGTAATTGTTTGTGTTTTTTGGTGGAGAATATTTGAGTTGCATGCGCAAGAGAAGGATGAGAGGGTGGGGTTTTGATTTTTATTATTTGAGTAGAAACTAAGCATGAGTGACCCTAAAAGTCATTTTTGCTCCCCATTGACATCATTTCACTCACCTTCTTCACCTTCCCATCCCAAGGCAGGTGAGTGTTTGTGTGTGTATATATGCTTACATTTCCACACATATATTTATTCTCACCATCATCATCTTCAATATCACTAACAAACTAGGGTTTCATTTCATTTCATGTCGTTTGTGTTTTATTATTATCACTGCATGTATATCTATCATTCTTTTGATTTTCCTCTAAACCTTATTCTACCATTAATAGTTGAATATGCTAGCTTTCGATTTCTTTTTTTTTTTAAATTATATTTTGAATTCTCTTTCGTATATTTTTGTGATGCAAGCATTATTTAGAGTGAATCCACTTGTTTTCAGAAATAGAATTAATAGAATAATTATATGATTAAGGATCGATCCCACTTTGATAAGTTTCGAATATAATAGAGTTTGTTTGGTGTTTGTGACAAAATGTTGCGCAATTAAAATTGCATATTGTTTGCTTTTGACTCAATTCATTAAATAAAAATATGACTATTAAGAGATCCCACATCAATTATCATGTATCATTTCCACACTAAGATATTGTGTTTATAACACTATTAGCGATAGCATAATTGGTCATTTTTATGTCTCTTAGAGAGCAATATGGGACCATAATGTATCTAATATTCCTTTTTATTCAAGTACTTTTATCTTTTTCTTCTGTTACATTCATTCATACATACATGGTGATGGTGGTGAGGTGGGAGAAATTATTTTGTTAGTTGTTTGTGAAGCAAACCAAAGAGAAAAGCGAAAGTGATATTGGTGAGGTTCAATCCGAAGACGGATTTACACATCGAATCTGTAAAATACGATCTCAGATTGAGCCGCGCCAATATCACTTTGTTCAATGAATTTTATCCATGGCAATATCACTTTGTTCAATGAATATCCATTTTAATTTCCCTTCTCAACTAATCATATTATCTTTCAAAAAATTTCTTTTAGCATTTTATCACTGTCTTTTTATAAACAAGGTTAAGGCTTCAGGACTTTCCATAGATTCCTATTTATAACGGAAACATTATACACCGGATACACTTCTTCTTCTTCTTCTTTTATCATTGTCTTTTTATGTTTTGGTTTAATTTCGATAACTCTTAAAAGAAAAAATCATTTGAGTTATTCTCTATATCTCAGCAATCTCATTGTAGAATTTTAGAATATATTATTATTAGTATATTTCTTTTCTATTTTATCTTTATGTATTGCATATATAAAGCCCCTCATTGTAAATACAATATAAAGTGAATTAAATAATTTTTTTCTTTAATTAACAATAACTCTATTTCTCATTACAAATTAATATTTCTCTACCCTTTCATGTGTCTCTGCAAGAGTTAACCAATCGATGAATTTCTGGACAGATGTGTATCCAAGTGTGTGTGTGTTTGGTCTAGGTACGTATTTGACTACATTTTGAGTGCTAAAAATACAACAAGTGAATTAAATGAGTGGTTATCAAACAGCTTTCTTTGGTCACTGATGCCAAGCATATTCTTTAATGATGATGAATTATGATTTGTGAACATTTGCAGTGTCCTTTGAATGTGATACATATATATAGAGTAGATGACAAAATGAATATGTAACAAGTGAAGTTTCAATGCATTGTTCTTAGAGAGATTTGCAGAATAAGTTAAAGCAAGATAAGATTCTAGCTTGAAGGTGCAATACTTATATGACTTATGACCATATGCATATTCCATAGATGTTATATATGCTCTGCTTAAAGTTCGCATATATATATATATATGTTTATAAAAGTACCATATATATATATATAAACATGAAGGGTGCATTTTAATCGCAAGGCACATTACAACGCTGCTTGCTGGTGGTATTCAATGGAGAATCTCTGATGCTTTTGGAATGCGAACTTGAAAGCTATTGTCTTCCCCCCCCCTCTTTTCATTTCCCTTGTTGGGATAAACGGACGGGAGTGATGAGGCAAGATAGCAAGGTCGTTGAGATCTTGCAATGGGGTGAGAAACCTTCACAACTTCACCGAGGATCAACAAATTGATAAAGCTTTCGCTTGCAGCCAAATATGGTCGAGCTCATGCAACAAGATTCTGTTGCAAATATGTTTATGTTGGTGGAGTCTGGTTGTGTACGACCCGGTTCAGATCTGACCCGTTTCGCTTGGCAGTATGTTGAGAAATATTATGAAATATTTTGTGAGATATAAATTATGCAACTGATGGATTGGTTCCGGACAACTCTCATTCTAAAATTTTAAGGTTATTGTTCATGCATATAGTATATAAACATGTGTTCGTCCTTTTTCAGGATTTGATGTAATTTTCGGAATTCATGTATTCTCTCTTTCAACATAGTGAAACCGCAGCAACTCCTTAGACGTAAATAAAGTAAATTGTGTGTTCTTATATGATTGTTTCTGCTTTTCTTATATATTATTTTAACCTAAATTCCTAACGTTCCATTGACCTTCTGCCTGTCAAAATCTCAAGTAGCACCACGCAAAAGCTGTAAACATTACTCTTAGAAGTCAAGTGCCCTGGAAAAGAAAGGACATATTTTGATAATCTTAGGTCACCAAAAAAGTATAGTGTCAAGCCAGAGTCTATGGTTCATTTTGTTGAAACACCTACTAAAATTGTCTTACCTGACATAACTTACTCTGGAGCCGCATAGCCATACGCTTCCCAATACCCTGGTAGAAACATGTGTTTTGTCTTCTTGAAGGCCAGCTTTTTGCATGACCAAATTGTGAAAGCTTGGCATTATATTCTAAGAACTCAGTTAATTTGAGGACATGATATAACCATAAATTTAAAAATCATCACCCACATATCGAATCAAATCAAACCAAATCAAAAAAAATACTTTTTAAAAATTATTTTGCTAAAGGCGTCATGCTAGTAAAAAAGTAAAAAGAAATCGACGGTGACTCTTGGGACAACCGACACAAGCGGCTGATTGATACCTCAAATTTAAGAAAATTAATAATTATTGTACTAAAAAATTCAAAAAAAAAATTACTTTGATCGATAAAAAATCACATCATTTATAAATCGTCTAGGGCCACTCCCAAAAGAAATTATAGTAAAAAGTGTCATTTCAGAAAAAGATGATTTTCAAGCAACCAAAGGGTCATAAATTCATAAACAAGTAGACGCTGACCATCTTCAATGCAGTAACCAAATCATAAGCTTAACAAGATTGGTGTTAGCCCATTAGTTTGGTTGCTCGAGAGAATTGGGGAATGAGTGCCGTTGGCGGGCTAAGCACTCACAATATACGCACAACATGGATGGACTCTGTGTGTAGGCAATTGGTGCTATCTAAAGGGAGTTATGTTGACACATTGGGCAGTTGCTGCTGTCCGTGGGAAGCTGGAGTTGCCTTGGGCAAGGCAGTTGGCTTGCATAAGCAAATGAGTTGGCTTCACATGCAACACACAAGGGAGACAGTTGCGTGGGTAACTGCCAGTAATTGCTCTGCATAGAACATGTAAGGGAATGTAGGTTGCAATTTGGGAAACATGTGAGAATTTCGGGTTAGGCTTGTGTGTGTGGATAAACTTGAGTGCCATGCACTCTTAGTGCAGTTGGGATGTAACTCCTATGACTGTTGTTGGTTGGTGCTCATCGGGCTAGTACACCCTAGGACAATGGGGTGTAACTTCCGCTAGTATATATTGTGTATTGTGAAAGACATGCAAAGGCAGAGAGAGCACAGTGCGCAAGTGTGAACGTGACATATGTTCATTGTAAGCCTTTGCATGTTCTAAGTACGGTTCCTTGTAATTACTTTGGTGGGTAAAGAAAAAAGTTGGGTGTGTTTACCTGTAAAGGTGTGTGTCTTGTATTTACTTGATGTTGGTGATGCTTGTGTGCTTGTTGTGAGGGTGTGTGAATATTGTTGAGAGTTACTGCTTGTGACTTGCGTGTGTGCGTGGAAAAAGCTGATTGAGTTGGGAGAACTCAGTGCCGCACTTGGCTAAGGAACTTAGAGTTGAAAATTAGCCGCGTGACAATTGATATCAGGGCCCCGTCGTGGTTTGATGGTGCGTGGATCTAACACTGAATTGAAGGAACGGGTGACTAAGTTGGAGGTGCTTGTTAGGGAGTCTAGCTAAGAGACTGTTCTTCCATTGTTTTCGCTGATGGAGCAATTGGTAGAGGAACTAGTGGGTTTTCATAACAAACTTGAAGCGCAATGTGCTGATGCAGAGGAACGTATCATTGAAGTCACCAAGGATTGCGTGGACGTGGTGGATGTGTGGAAAGTGAGTAAGGAAGAGATAATATGAGAAATCTCTCTCCTAAAGAGGGCTTTGGGGCGTGGACAACCTGTAGGACACAGATATTGACGACGCTGTTCTAGGCTCGCGGCCTTGTTGGGAGTACGAAATAACATGGTTGCCACCCGGTGTGAACCGGGACAAAGATTTAAGGCCGCACTCACCCCTCGCAAGGGAAGACCTCAAACCGTTGGGTTCGGAATGGTCCCTTACTTATGTCACTTGTGATGATATGATTTGTGCAGTAAACTAACCGAATTTATTCAACATTCATGCTCAATGAACATTCATGCTCAATGGTAACTTAGGTCTAGCTTGTATTCATCAAAATAATTCCTAATCTAAGTTTGCATGCTCGAAAATAAGTCTTTAAACGGCAAACACGCAATATCACACAATGAGCACATTGAGCCATTAAACCAAAATAAACAAATAACTATTTAAATATAATCATAAACTAAACAAAATACTATGCATAAGATAACATAATCATGCTTGAAAATAAACAATAAACTAGACTACATCATGCTTTAAATAATAACTAAATAATCTACGAACTACATCATGCTCAAACACAAGTTTGGATGAGACGAAATGCGTGTCTCTTAAGTGGTACGTGGCGTTGTATCCCGAGTACAAACCACACTACCGTCCATTCGGATTCGGCTACGGAATTTACGTTCGGTTTTCCATCCTATATACCACAAAGGGGAACACATATTTCGCTCATCCAACAATCACATCATGCTTCAAACGACTCTCATGCGATAATATTTTTAAACTAAACAAAATAAACGAAAGATAATAAATAAAAGGTGCCCTCAGGTCTAACCTCTTTTGTCGTCTCACGAAAGGGCGTTACACGGCCGTTGGAAGGGTGGATGATCCGCAACTCTTTCGGTTCACTAACTCAACATCTTTCCTCGTTGTTTTGCTGTTTGGGCTGCTGTTTTTTACTCCGTTTCGGTGCTGTTTTTAGGCCACTGTTTTGGTTGTTTCAGAAACGGTTTTGCGGGCAATCTTCACGACAGTTTTGGGTGTGTTTTCTGGACAGTTTTAGGTGTGTTTTTTGGGACAGTTTTATGGCTTATTCTCGGGGCTGTTTATTGAGATAGTTTGGGGTTGTTTTCGGTCAGTTTCAAGGGTAGTTTTGGCGAGGAAGTAGGCGTGCAATTAGGTTGTTTTGAGTGGACTGCTGTCGGTGATGGGGAATTATGGTGCACAGGGAGTGGCGTGATTTGAAGGTTGGCGTGGGCAAGGTGAGTGCGTGTGTGAGGGAAGCTGGCTTTGGCTAAGTGCGCTTGTGGCGAAAGGCAGGTGGTTAATACGTTTTTTGAGCGATGTGGGATTCAGTTGAATGAAGAATGCGTGGAGGGCTGGAGGCTGTGAGCGTTGGCTTTTTGTGAGGTGAGTGATCTTAGTTCGTTGAAGCGGTGAGGCCAAAGGGCATGTGGCGTGAGTGGGTTGATGAAGGCAATGTGAGTGGAATTTGTGCGTGAGTGGTCCTGGTCGTGAGTGAACTGAGGCGTGAAGCGTGGCTGCGTTGAATTAGTGTTGGTCAGGCGTGTTGAATGCGTTGGCTAGTGTGATGGCGTGAGTTTAGGGACTGGGCAGTGAAGGAGTGTATGTGTTGATGCGTGAATTGGCTTATGGAGCTGTTGTGGTGCGGTGAGTGGGGCAGGTGTGATGAATGCGTTGGCTAGTTGATGAAGGGATGCGTGGAGGCAGTGTGTGCTGAAGGTGCGTAAGAAGGGGCAGGTGGCTAAGGACATACGTGTTGATAAGTGGGGCAAAGTGGCTGGTTTAGAGGCTTCAACGTGAGGGCAGATTGCTTGCTAAGGGGCTGCTGGTGAGGCTAATGGAGTCAGGGGCCGTGAGTGATAAGCTAGGGTTTATTTCTTTTGCTTCTGATTTTTTGTGAGAATCGGCCAGGGTTGAATGTGTGGGTTAAGGGTTATTTTTATAGGCGGCAATGAGGGGGTTTACTTTGTTGGAGAAGAAATAAAATTTGTGTATTAATTGGGAGATATTTTTAAAATTATGTGATCCAACAATGTGTCAATTCTTGACTCTTCCCTTCCAACGTCCGTTTCCGCCCGCGGCTTTCACAATTAAAGAGGTAGTGTCTCCATAAGAGACTCATCATCGGGACTTATATGTAAAAATGCAGTGCCTACACAACCTATTAGGGGTGAAACCACAACTAAACTGAAAGTTCCTGAACCGAAACCTTTTGGTGGTGCTCAAAATGCGAAGGAGTTTGATAAATTCCTATGGGACATGGATCAGTATTTCACGGTTGCTTATGTTCTAGAGGTTGAGAAAGTCACCATCACAAGCATGTACTTAGCAGGTGATGTGAAATTATGGTGGCGAACTCGGTGAGATAATGATGAAACAGCGGGGCATCCCAAGATTGACACATGGGATACGCTGAAGAATGAAATGAAAGATCAGTGCCTCCTCACCAACACAACGTGAATCACAAGGGAAACCTTGAAGAACTTGAAACAAATGGGTTCCATTCGGGATTATGTGAAGCAATTCAATTCTTTGATGCTTGACATAAGGAACATGTCTGAGGAGGACAAGTTTTTTAATTTCATGTCTGGATTGCAGAATTGGATGGAAAATGAGTTACGGAGACAAGGGTGTGTGATTTGCCCTGGCAATAGTAACAGTAGATTACCTTGTGGATTACAAACCTAGTTCTTCAACTAAGTCCAAACCTGATCCGAAAGGCAAAGGAAAAGAGAAATTTCGAGATTCGAAAAAGTGGGAAAAGAAGAAGAACAATAAGGGAAAATGGAAGCCACTAGATGATCCTAAGTCTAAAGAGGTGAACAACAACAATAAAAGCAGCTTCATCTGTGACGATCCACATAGGGTAATGGACTACCCCAAACGAGAGAAATTGAATGCTTCATCAATGCTGAGACGGGAAAAGAATGGGAAGGAGATTCTGTAGGGCTAGTCGGATGAATCTCCTGTTGGACAATTATGGACCCATAACGTCACTATTTATACAGATCACGGTGTTGTTGTACAAATTAACTGTGTGACAAAAGAGATTGCACTCTTATCATTTGTGATTAGATCACCTAGATATATAAATGATAGGTGGTCCATATGATTTGTTCCTGGACTGAGAATGATATGAGACAGTATTAGTCCACGAAGGATAAATCATTAAATATCCCTAGTCAGAGTATTATCGAGATTGGACATCGATAAATACGTAAAAGACTAGTATTGCACTTGTGCGTGTTGTGATGGCACAACGGCATAGTCTCGTATATTGGGTATAGGATACTCATGCAAGTGTAATAGGAGGTTGTGTTTCACCGATGGTATGGGAAACAGTTTCGCTCTGGATAGACCCCTTCGGAATTCCATTGGTAGTATGACTATGTGTCTATGGAAGTCCGAAATCAGGGTAGGTGTATTTGGTCTTAACTTGAGACTTGCACCGCTAATACTTGCGACAATCAATATACTTTGGTGAGGTCGTCCAGGGCTTTAACCGGTTTTGTGTACGCCAATACTGGGTATATTGAGAATCGTAGTGGGTTTGGGTGTGATGTCAAGACGGAAATGTCACTCCAGTCATATGGAGTTGATGGTCACGTAGGATACGGTACTGGTTCTCTTTAGTACTTCAGTCATCGGGATAAAATGACAAGGTCATGTTTATCCGATATAGAGAATAGTTACCAGAGATCCGACATGTGCTTCGTACGGGGGAAGACGATTCCAGCCCCAGGCCTAGCACGTGATCATCCGATACTGGATCGAAATACGCAATAACACATATACTACGCCTGATATAGATCGCTTATTCCTGTAAGCATGTTTCCGGAGAATTGGGTAGGCATGGCGCTTTGCTAGAGGCCAACCTTGTCTTGTGAATCGGTGTGTAAACGTAGTACGTACGGAGGTACTTACGTGTTCGGATAGTCCGACAACCCGATTTACTGCCAACATATCCGGGGATCTCATGGGTCACTTCCCAAAGATTCACTGATGATGTATGACTCGCACTTTAATTAATCTGGGATTAATTTAATGAGAGAGAAAATTAAAATAATCTCTGATTAATTACGGAGATATTTTATCTGGGATAAAATATCAATTTAGAGAGAGAACGATTAATTTGGAATTAATCGGTAAATTAATATATTTGATATATTAACCAAATTAGATTTCGACGCGGAATTAAAATTAGATTTTAATTCGGGCGAGCGAATTAATTTAGAATTAATTCTTTAGCGACGTGAATATTGATTTCGCTAGGCGTAATCATTTAATTACGACGCAACGGAAAATTCGTTAATTTGGAATTAGTGAACCCGAGCCCGGGATTATTTGCGAGCGCATTCGCATTTCGAATTCGAGTACGGCACGCAAGTCAAATCAAGCGTCAAATTATTAGTCACATCAAGCGTCAAATCACATGTCACTTTGAGTGATGTGACATTTGAGTGATTTATATGAGTTGATTTGTGGTGATTGACAAGAATTTAATGCTTGCTTTATGGAAATTAAAGAAATGGTAAATGGTTTTAATAATTTTGGAAATTATAAAACCCTTTTACAATTTTTTTCTTTTTCCCACTCATTCTCTCTCTTTCACGGTTTAGGTCATTTTGGAGCCAAAAACTTCTTCTTCCTCTTTCACGGTCTCAAGACCGATTCTTCTTCTGGTTTTTCTGGTTTGACCGAATTAGAAGGAGAAGCAAAGATTTTGTTGCAAGATCTATGTGCTAGCACACTCTATGAGGAATACAAAGGTGATAGGGAAGTGTCTTCATGAGCTTGGAATCACCTTGATAAGCTTGGAGCTTGGAGCTTCCATGGAGGACATCAATGGCCGATTCTTGGAGGAGGAAGCAGCCCCCACGCCGAGCAGTCCACCACTTGCGCAGCCCACTGCCGAGCAAGGAGATGGCAGTGCGTTTTTGTCTTCGTTGCATCTCTACCAATCAATGTGAGTTTTTTCTGCACCTCCTTTGATGTGTATTCAACTCGTTTATGCTTGATTTATGATCCTTGGGACTTGATTGAAACCCAACAATGGTATCAGAGCCATTTGGGCATAAAACGAAAATTAGGGTTCTTAACTAAAAATTTGGGGCTTTTTGATTGAAGCATGTTTTTGACAAATTGTTTGTTTAAGTATGCTTGTATATGGATAACTTAGAGTTATATGTAATCAATTTGTTGAAAAAATTAATTGGATTGATTTTCCCCAATTTGCTTAGTGTGGCCGAAAATGGCAAGCTCCCTAATGTCTTGGTTTTTTGATTTTTTATTCATTGGATTGTTAGAAATCATTAGGGGATATTGATTTTATGTTTAATTTGGTTCAATTGGATTGAATTTGATTTTGGCATATTTTCCCATTTGGCCGAGACACTTGAAGCATGTAATTGGGTTTGATTTTGATCAAATTATGTTGGACATGATTCTAAGATGATAAGCATTATTAATTGGACAAATTTGGTGTTTTGGAAATATTGATTTGGGTAATTGATAATGTTATACACTTTATTTAATTGAATTGAAAAAATTGGATTTTTTAATTTAATTAAATTGGGCCTTAAATTGGATTTGGGCTTTTAAAGTTGTTATTGGGCTTTGTTGTACAAAGTTGGGTTTAGGCAAAATTGGTTGGATCCAATTAGGCCCAAAACCGCATCCAAAAAGGCCCAAATGTGACTAATGAACCTTTAAAGTTTAATTGGGCCTAAATTAATTTATGGGCTTATAGGGTAACTCCCGGATTGGATTTTGGTTATTCAGTTTGACCCGAGTTGACCAAAAGTCCACGCCTTGAAGAAATTAATTAAAAGCCCATTGGACTTGAATTAAATTAATATTGGATATTAATCGGGCTTTGAGACCCGTAACGATTAAATTCGGAATTTAAGTCGTAAAGGTTTATTTTATAAAGTGTAATATTTAATTTGGAATTAAATAATGAATAGAATTAAATGCGTATTAAATTGGATTTAATTATGTAATTTAATTTTATTTGAGAATTCGTACTTTGAGTACGTGTTCGCAAAACGAGTTTGACTCGAACAAAATCAAATCGTTGTTTGAACATTGGATGATCACTAATTATCCGATTAATTAATTGATTAGATTGATTGATAACATGATTGTGTGAATACATGGTTGTGATGCATGAATAATGTATATCGGATGGATATTAGATGGGTGGGGCGATTTTGGAAATTGTAATAAATTTGATTTATTAATTGGACCTGCGAGTCCAGCCTTATCTCCTATTTCTTTGTATTCTCTTCTCACCTATTCCCCTCAATGTAAATGAGGTTTCTTTAGAAGTGTAGTGTAACGGGTAGAAGTAAATACATGTGCTAGCTGGAGAGAGAAAGATAGAGATTTGATCTAGGATCAATGTAAAATATCCATCTGCATATCATTATTACTTTTACATACGCGCTTTATTATGTGTTTAGAATGCATGCTTAAGGGTGTATGATGATGAGACCTTAACAAAGATAATAAATTGGTTGCCAATTTGCACGCGAAAAACCCTCAAATAATATTAAGCGTTTTTCCTTCCATTGAGTGATTCTTACTCAAGATCTAAACGGCATTGGTTTGTTGGCCAAAGTCAAGGCCTTTGTCTGTTGAAGATGTGTTTGAATCACGAAGGTTTTGTTCCATATCAGTGTCTTGTCCAAGTTGTGGTTTGTTGGCCAAAGTCAAGACCACTTCTTGTCCATCGACATTTATTACGAAGCTTTCCATGGTTAATGGGTCGCGCTTGACTGGGATCACTAAGTTTATTATGCCAAAGCCAAGGCTTAGTTGATTCAGAGGAAAAAGGTTAGGTAATACATTGGATGTATTGGCATATATAAGATATATGTTTCGGACTTGGATGTCCCCCTACCGGATCTAGGAATTGGATTGGATCCAATCGATCTTAGAGATCTACCTAGTTAATTATCATACAATTTGTTGGCCAAAGTCAAGATCGTGTGATATTTAACGGGATCCTAGCCCACTAGGAAACACGGTTTCTCGAGTACTCAACAGAGGGTTGGAGGCTCGCCGAAAAATAGTGGGAGGCAAGAATTTAATTTGCAATATTCGTTCAATTACTCGCAATACGCGCTCAATCACAAATATTTCGTCATATCAATTAAATGTTAGTTGGATTAATATTTAAATTGTTGTTTTAATAAGCAGTTGGACTGTATTATAATTGATTATAAATGGATTATAGTAATCAATATATTTGAATTAATTATTTCGATTTACAGTTGATTTTATAATTGGATTATAGTAATCAATGTAATTGAGGTTAATTAATTTAAATTATATTTGATTGTATAGTTGGACTATAATAATCAATATAATACATAGTACCACAAATCGTTGATTAAATAGTTGGACTATTAGAATCAATATATAAAAATGAAAGATTAATGTTTAAAACATAATCCTCGGTGAAAATGTATTTAAACGACTATATTTTTCAAATGGGAATAATATTTCAGGATGGTCCTGGAAATATAATAAGTTAGTTTATTTGATAAAATAACAAAATAGGCCTAAGTCTGGAGTTAAGCAAATAAGTGGAACATGATATTTGGAATATTCATGTAATGATAACTTAAGTGTTTAATCCATTAAGCTTGTCGCAGTAGACTCCTTAATTTCTGAATCAGAACTAAGGATTAGATCCTTAAAGTATGATGAAGAAATTGAAGGATCTTCATAAATCTATGTTTAGATTTTAGAAGTACTAAAATTGCAATATATAATTCTTGGAGAATTAATGGCAACTCTTAAGGAGAAAAGTTTGCAATTAGGCAAGTAGCGCAAGGCGCACCTTACTTCGATGTTCCAGAATGCCAAGGCTTGGCCAAAGGCTTCTGGAGTATGGAAAAGGGCAAAGGCAAAATCATTATAATCTTCTAGGAAGATAAAAGGACATATCCCAAGAAGGATTTGAAGACGAGCAAGGCTCGGACTTCAAATATGTTTATCACAAATATGTTCACTACTAGTATTAAAATTAGATTTTAGATACTTAGTGTGATACATAAATATATGTATTGATGTTTAGAATCTGTTTTGAACAGGATACTAACTTCAATAGAGATTTATCTGCGAATTGGAAACGGGACGAAAGTCGCTGTTTTGACCGTAGATACCTAAGTTTAGGAACTACCCTTTGGGTATGTACGTAAATTAGGAAACTGTTATAATGTAACTAGTTTGACTAGGAACATTATCTTTATATCAGTGTTTAATCCGTTGCGGATTGAACCTTTATATTTTAGAACACTAAAGTGTTTTATTATATAAAGATTATATTAAGATAAACACATTAGATGTGAACAACAGAATTTATATTTAGAATATAAATAAATCTCACACGTATATAATGATAAACAAATAGCTCAAACTGATTTGATCAGTTGAAACTTAAAGTGGCAATGTTGTCTGGGACACATTAAACAAGAATCGTATATCCGCACTTTTGAAGAGCGGGTACCAGGACTGATTTGATTCCAATCAAAAAAGTCTACGAATCTAGTTTATTGGGCAAAATGCCTAAAACACTATTTACTTGGTAAAAGTGCAAATGCCACCGACCTGTTAGCCCTAGTTCATAGTGAAGCAAGTGGGCCCATGTCTAGCTAGGCTAGATGTGGATATGAATATTTCGTGACCAATACGGATGTGGCATCACATAATGGTTATGTGTTTCTTTTGAAGAACACAAATTGGAAACTTTTACAGTTTCGACACGAAATAGACAAACAGATCGGCTAAAGTATTAAACCGTTACGGTAAGACCGTAATGGAAATTACTTAAGCAATAAGTTTCTAAAATACTTGAAAGAGTAAAGTATTCTTTCAAAAGAGGACTCCTCCGGAACACGTCAATTTGACGGTGTATCCGAACTGAGTAACCGAATCTTGTTAGACATGATAAGGTTAATCATGAGTCGCTATGAGCTACCATTTCCTTCAACGGATAAGCATTAACAGTGCAGAACTTATTTAGAATAAGGTTCCATTAAAATCTGTTTGACATATTTCATTTTAGATATGAATAGGAAAGAAATCGGGTTTCACATTCCTGAAAATTTGGGTATTTTGGGCATATGTTTGGATGATACCAAACTAAAACCCAAATTGGATAAGTGTCAATTGTAGGTTATCATAGGGATACCATAAGTATTGTATTTATACAACTCACTAGAGAACAATGTAATTGTCGCTCGCCATGTGGTTTTCCTAAGAGGACCGATATGCAGTGGTAAGTGGGAGGATAGTAAAACTCGATGAAAATCGGAGTAATACTATTCTAGGCATCAAATCCTAATGGAACATAAATAGTTCATCAAGGATGCAACTATTACCATTAATCTTCGAATACACAAGAACCGCGGGGTCGGAGAGAGTCAGAAAACAACCTGGGGTATGGGTTTCTGATCTCACCTCATAAAGATGTATATCTTATTGAGGTATACTAACTGACTACGTATGAGGAAGTGATACAAGGTATCGACTCTCTATTATGACAAAGTGTCATGAGTCCAAAATGGATTCCATGTATATCAACAAGTTTGGATACTAGTTGACATACCGCAAGGCATTGTGCCTTCTGGTACTGTATAAGTCTTTAAGGAATATGTACATGGATGGCAACGTACCAACGTGTAAAGCTAGCTTTCAGCGGAAAGGTATCGTAATCAACATTGTGTTGATTACGATTCAACCTTTTAAATGTTTCCACGGTAAATCCATTTGGATAATGCTTGCTAATGCTGCATGTTTCATTTATGAAATATGTCAGCTTAACGCAAAATCGCTTTCCTGAAAAGGAAACCTTTTGGAGGATGTTTGCAACATCCTGACGATTTTGTCGTACCAAAACTAGCAAACAAGGTTTGCGGGTTATTCGATCCATGTTTGGATTAAAGCAAGCATTGGTTCTAGGAATTATCATTTTGATGTAATCATAATGGTTTATGATTTAATTCAAAACGAAAAGGATTTTTGTGTATATAAGAGGGTTAGTGGGAGCGTACTGACAGTGGTTGTCCTATATAAATAATGATGACATGTCATTTCTTGGAAATGATATTCCCATAAATAACAATCGGTGAAAGTTTGGCTTTCGAGAACACTCTCCGAGAAATCGTACATTGAAAAATGTACGCGGCCTAGTGTCTCATACGCTTTGAGCATATGATTCACAAACAGGCCAATCCAAGTGATAGTCACTGGATTGATATTAAGAACATCCGTTAGTATCTTAGAGATCTAAGGATGATGTCTTAACCTTAGAGAATGAGAACTTGAAGTGACTGAGATCACTACTGCAAGTTTCATAAACCGATAAAGACGACTGAAAGTCGCAAACGGTACTATACAGTTTGAATAACGGTACATGAGTTGGAAATCTTCCAAGCAAGATACTGTTACTGAATAAACAACAAATGCAGGTTATTGATGCAGCTGAGGCACCAATAGAAGCCTTCTGGAGTCGATAAATATCTAATTAGATTAGATATAGTTCTTTTAACAGCTGAGCTAGGCTACAGCACATGCTAAAGAATTAATGATCTCATCAACGATCCAGATAAATACTTCGATATTCATCTGATACGTTCGGATCATACATCGTGGCGATGTGATGGTCGAATAAATCGCATCAGATGATAATCATGAAAATCCGCTGACGAAAACCTTTTCTCAGCAATTTGAGCGAACCGTACATAGTTCGGGTGGTAGACACTCGAGTGATTGGCTATAGGGTAAGTGGGAGATTGTTGGACAATTATGACCCATAGCGTCACTATTTATACAGATCACGGTGTTGTTGTACAAATTAACTGTGTGACAAAGGAGATTGCACTCTTATCATTTGTAATTAGATCACCTAGATATATAATTGATAGGAGGTCCATATGATTTGTTCCTGGACTGAGAATGATATGAGACAGTATCAGTCCACGAAGGATAAATCATTAAATATCCCTTGTCAGAGTATTATCGAGATTGGACATCGATAAATACGTAAAAGACTAGTATTGCACTTGTGCGTGTTGTGAGGGCACAACGGCATAGTTCTCGTATATTTGGGTATAGGATACTCATGCAAGTGTAATAGGAGGTTGTGTTTCACCGATGGTACAGGAAACAGCTTCGCTCTGGATAGACCCCGTCGGAATTCCATTGGTAGTATGACTATGTGTCTATGGAAGTCTGAAATCAGGGTAGGTGTATTTGGTCTTAACTTGAGACTTGCACCGCTAATACTTGCGACAATCAATATACTTTGATTGAGGTTGTCCAGGGCTTTAACCGGTTCTGTGTACACCAATACTGGGTATATTGAGAATCATAGTGTGTTGGGTGTGATGTCAAGACGGAAATGTCACTCCAGTCATATGGAGTTGATGGTCACGTAGGATACGGTACTGGTTCTCTTTAGTACTGCAGTCATCGGGATAAAATGACAAGGTCATGTTTATCCGATATAGAGACTAGTTACCAGAGATCCGACATGTGCTTCGTACGGGGCAGACACGATTCCAGCCCCAGGCCTAGCACGTGATCATCCGATACTGGATCGAAATACGCAATAACATGTATACTACGCCTGATATAGATCCTTTATTCCTGTAAGCATGTTTCCGGAGAATTGGGTACGCATGGCGCTTTGTTAGAGGCCAACCTTGTCTTGTGAATCGGTGTAAACGTAGTACGAGGTACTTACGTGTTCGGATAGTCTGACGACCCGATTTACTGCCAACATATCCGGGGATCTCGTGGGTTGCTTCCCAAAGATTCACTGATGACGTATGACTCGCACTTTAATTAATCTGGGATTAATTTAATGAGAGAGAAAATTATTCTATGATTAATTACGGAGATATTTTATCTGGGATAAAATATCAATTTAGAGAGAGAACGATTAATTTGGAATTAATCGGTAAATTAATATATTTGATATATTAAACGAAATTGGATTTCGATGCGGAATTAAAATTAGATTTTAATTCGGGCGAGCGAATTAATTTAGAATTAATTCGTTAGCGACATGAATAGTGATTTCACTAGGCGTAATCATTTAATTACGACGCAACAGACAATTCGTTAATTTGGAATTAGCGAACCCGAGCCCAGGATTATTTGCGAGCACATTCGCATTTCGAATCCGAGTACGGCACGCAAGTCAAATCAAGCGTCAAATTATTAGTCACATCAAGCGTCAAATCACATGTCACTTTGAGTGATGTGACATTTGAGTGATTTATATGAGTTGATTTGTGGTGATTGACAAGCATTTAATGCTTGCTTTATGGAAATTAAAGAAATGGTAAATGGTTTTAATAATTTTGGAAATTATAAAACCTTTTTGACAATTTTTTTCTTTTTCCCACTCATTATCTCTCTTTCACGGTTTAGGTCATTTTGGAGCCAAAAACTTCTTCTTCCTCTCTCACGGTCTCAAGACCGATTCTTCTTCTGGTTTTTCTGGTTTGACCGAATTAGAAGGAGAATCAAGATTTTGTTGCAAGATCTATGTGCTAGCACACTCTATGAGGAATACAAAGGTGATAGGGAAGTGTCTTCATGAGCTTGGAATCACCTTGATAAGCTTGGAGCTTGGAGCTTCCATGGAGGACATCAATGGCCGATTCTTGGAGGAGAAAGCAGCCCCCATGCCGAGCAGTCCACCACTTGCGCAGCCAACTACCGAGCAAGGAGATGGCAGTGCGTTTTTGTCTTCGTTGCATCTCTACCGATCAATGTGAGTTTTTTCTGCACCTCCTTTGATGTGTAT
Source organism: Zanthoxylum bungeanum (assembly GCA_019454045.1). NCBI lineage: Eukaryota > Viridiplantae > Streptophyta > Magnoliopsida > Sapindales > Rutaceae > Zanthoxylum > Zanthoxylum bungeanum. The sequence continues at coordinate 18,074 of SKCR01015800.1, forward strand.
TCAACTCGTTTATGCTTGATTTATGATCCTTGGGACTTGATTGAAACCAAACACCTCCTCCAGTTGGTGAATGTAATTCGGGAAGATAAGTTTGATAATGGCTTGATATATATCGAAGTCCTTATAAATGGGAAAACATTGAGGGGCCATGGTGGACACTGGGGCTACATGATGAGTGGAAAATATATCAATATTTACCACCCATTTTACTTAATATTTTGTATGGTTTCTCGAGTTTTATGAACGTATTGATGTGTTTTAGTTTATTTTACAGATAAAATAAAATCGGGACTCAATGAAATCAATCAGGATGAAATTTGGAACAAATAAGGGCAAAAACTAGATTGACATTTGGATTTTGGAGGTTGGAAACTTGAAATGGCGTTTTAACGAAGACAATTTCGAAAATTTCAACTTTGCGTAATTTTTATATTTTGGCCATAACTATTTACTCCGATATCGGATTGAGGTAATTCAAGTTTCAGGTGAAAGAAGACTCAAAGATGTACAAATTTGATGTTCATAATATTTTCGAATTGTGAAGTTTGAAAGATCGAAATTGATGAAAAATCTAAAGTGTGTTATGTGTAATTACTAAAGTCATTATCAAAAACCAAAAAAAAATGGAAAATGACAATTTACAATTGTAAAATTTTTGGTGGAGGACTTGGTGGAGTGTTTGGTTCCATGATTGGTGGAATGTTTGGTAGAGAAATTGGTAGAAGCAAATTTTGCCTATGAATAGAGCTTGATTTCATTTGTAAATTTCATACTTTCCTTAGCTTTCTTAATAAAGAACCGGTGATTATATCTTCTTGTATATATAGATAATAATGTATTTTTATTTTTAGTAGTAATAATAATTTATTTGTTTTATCTTTCTTTTATGTTTTGTAGTTAATTTCCACTGAGGGAAAGGTGAAACCTTTAATATGATAAGGTAGATAAATCTCACTTACTTTATAATATGTAAATTGTAATTTAATAATATGGATGTTGATACCACCTTAATGGCTGGATTTATTTATTTGACATAATGTGACACCGCCTATACGATAGGTCTTTAAGTAACAGATGATTACCGCCTATATGACTGGTTTATGGACAAATAATAACACCGCCTTATGGCTGGTTTGACTTAATTAATCGGGTAACACTGACAATTTCTATATTATAATAAAGTGAGATTTCTACATTTGAAATATTAAAGGTGGATCCTCTAACCCCCAGCATTTTATTTTTAATCCAGGGAAGTGATGAAGCACACTATTCACAAGTTTAATAATTGATTTTCTTTATATAATGCGTGATGATTTGGCTTGTTTATTGAATCTCAACCTTAATGCTTCTTATTGCCTGATCACCATTAAGATTGATGTGGTAAACTTAAAATGAACTTAACAAAGAGATTTTAGGTTTTAGTCTTAGATTCAATAGCTCACGATCTCATCTTAGAGATTTCCTTCCAGGATAGACATATATCAGTCGAGCGTTGGTAGCCACAATTGGAACTTGAAATTAATGAATTCGGAGTTTCTTGGTTAAAATATACATATAGTGAATTGGGTTACTTTGGGTGTTTGCATCTGACTATCGATAGAGACTTTTGCATATTTTCGTATTCCAGGTTAACAACTGATTTATTACACATGTATAGGAAAATCAATTCATCATGAGAGTAATATTGGGCGGATTCACAACTCTAGATTTTTTATCTTCTTTATTATTAATTTTCTTTGTTTGTATTTTTTGTATTTATTTAATTAGTTAAATCATCTGCAATCAACAACATCTATTCCCTTCTTACCTCAATTAGATACTTGTAAATATTTAGCATCAATAATTAATAATAATAGTAGAAATTAAGTCCTCGTGAGATCAATATTTTATACTACTTGAGCAATATGTGCGCTTGCGTTACGTGTGTGATTTCACCGATCAAGTTTTTGGCGCCGTTGCCGGGGACTTAATTTTTGTATTATTAATTTTGAAGCTATCTATTTTACTTGTATTTAATTTTCTTTATTTTTATTTGTAATTTTTATTTCTTTCTTTTATTTTTCAGGTGGTTGAAAATGGATCCATATTGGGCGATGGAAGCATTACGAGCGTTAAGAGGTGAAGATATACCCCATATCAGGGAGACACGGTCCAATTTTCTGAGATATGTGGTCCAGCCTAACAACTATCCATGGATGTCAGAGCCAATCAACACATTATTTGCTCAACCATTTCAGAACGCAATGATAAGTTGTGAGATATGTGATGGTAACCACCCGAGTGATCAATGCATGTAAAACTATAATTCAGGGTGGCAGAATTATCAAAGACCTTCATATAAAGAACCAGTATATTTCACTGAACCATAATCTCCATCTTATCTATCATCAACTTATGATATTCCTCAAGAACCAGAACCATCATAGAAAGAAAGATTGATAGAAATGATGATGGACATGCTCAAGAAATAAAGAGAATTGTTGGATGACATACTTCAGAGTCAAGCAGTAAGAATACAGAGACTGACAGATCAAGCGAGACAATTTATAGAAAACCAGAGCTACATACCTCATGGATCATTTTCAGATGACACTGAAGTAGCCTTAGAGTTTCATGATAACACATTAACAGAGGAGGAGGGTGAATTATATGTATCAGTTCAGGAGCCTGAACATGCAGAGTCTCAAATATGTATGGACAATTCACTGATCGCTGAATGCATCTACGGGGAGGAACAAGTAGAAGAGCTTCATGTACCATCCAGACCAACAAATGAGGATCTTGGAGCATGCATTGCACAGATGTCAAATGAATAACTGAACAAGGAAATGCTAAAATAAATATGTGAAGAAAAGGTGGAGCAAGATGCATGATAGAGGGAATAGCAAGTGTCTGAACATATTGAAAAACTCGTGACACCAGAGATAACATCACAGCATTGGGTAGTACATATCGAAGACACCACCTAGAAGCTTGAAAGAATGGCACTCTCATTCAAAGTCAAGCATTATACAAGACCACATGATCACATATCATTCATTTCACAGACCAATAGAGCTAAAAAATTTAAGAAGGTGGCACGAGCACTGAGTCGAACAAAATTCTTTTGGCCACCTCATCGTTGAAATAGACCCTTCAAAAGCAACGCACATGGGACTGTTCTCTCTCGGACGTCCAAAACCACGCTGAAGCCTCCTTGAAGGATGATCTTCAGTCACGTCTGGCAGAAGACGTAAAATTTAGCGCTAGCAGGGAGACAGCCTCTGCAAATTTTTATTTTTATTTTTCCGTACACATGTTGTAGAGTTTTTAATTTTGTGTGTTAATTTTTGTAGGAAAAACACAGACGGGGCATTTAAAGCAAAGCAAACCAATCTACCAGTAAAAATAGGAGCCATCAAAGAATGATGTCTAATAAATATAGCGATTTGCATGGTAGTGTTGTTCCCTTCGCTTTATGGCTTTATTTTATTTTATATTGCATTGGACATAATGCTAGATTTAGGTTTAGGGGTGATTATTGCATGCTCTATCTTGTTATTTACTACATGTTTTTTTAATGCGTGTTTCTTTTTGTATACTAACCGGGTGATGTCTTTTAAACTTTTCTTCTTCTTTTTAAGACATTGGGGACAATGTCTCAATTAGGTTAGGGGAGGGGATAGTTGACTAGTTTGTTTTTATTTTTCTTCTTTTTATTTATTTTTTTTTTCTTTGTTGTGTTTTGTTATTTTTTGGATAGTTGTCTAGTTTTGTTTTTATTTTTCTTTGTTGTGTTTTGCTATTTGTCTAGTTTTGTTTTTATTTTTTTGTTGTATTTTGTTTTTTTTTTTTTTTTGTTTTTTTTTTTTTTTGCTTAAGTTTTGACTACCAAGTAAAATTGTTATTTTGAGGTAGCTATGTAAGGAGTTTCCGGTCCTGAAAGGTATCACAGGCTAATTCGTAACAAGTTAATTTCTGTTTATTTCCTTTTGAATTATTTAAATTTATGAATTCTCCATAACATTGATTAAATTGATATTCATATGCTCATTTGACAGGTATTATCAACATACACGGTAACATATGAACATGGGTTGTAAGTGAAAATTTTATAATATTCAGTTCTCTAGTTTATTGGAACCAACTCTTAAAGGCGGTGGAATATTTATTAAAAAAAAAAAGAAAAAAAAGAGATATATAAATAAATAAATAAATAATGACCAAGTTTTACTTAGTAACCGGACGTCTTGCCTAGCAAGCAGTGATTGTTCGCGTCAAACGGTACAGCTTGAGTTAGTTAGATAATAAGTAAGCTTATACTAGTAACCATACATCTTGTCTGGCCAGTAGTGATTGTTCGCGTCAAACGATAGAGCTTAACTAGTTTAATAAAGCTTTTACTCAGTAACCAGAAATCTTGCCTCAGTAAGCATTGATTGTTCACGTCAAACGGTAAAACTTAATAAAAAAAACATGTTTATTTTTTATAAATAAACTTTCATTGCCAAAAGGTGTGAACTCTAACATAACTTTAAGATAAAAATATTACACTCTTTTCAACTACACTTGCGAATATTGTGGGCACAATGAATTGATTAATACCTTATTGATTGTGTATATAGAGAATGGTAAAAAGAATAGGAAAATTTACTTATTTGGTAATTTAGAAAGAAATAAAACAATTACTAACTTGGATAAGAATTTCACTTTTTAGTTGAATTTTTTCATTTTTTTTTAATTTTGTTTATTTTAACTTTTGTGTGATTGTATTTAATTGACGTTTGTGGGTATCGTCACTGTAAACTCTCACGAGACTACAACTCGTCCACTAGGGACACCTAGGGGTTTAAAGGCTTATTACATACACTAAATGCAACCGTGATCCCTACGAAAGTGGCTTAGATTAATTTAGTATTGGTTGACTATTTCATTTTGTTTTGTTTGTTTTGCTTGAGGACTAGCAAAATGTTAGGTTTGGGGGTATGATGAGTGGAAAATATATCAATATTTACCACCATTTTTACTTAATATTTTGTATGGTTTCTCGAGTTTATGAACGTTTTGATGTGTTTTAGTTTATTTTGCAGATAAAATAAAATCGGGACTCAATGGAATCAATCAGGACGAAATGTGGAACAAATAAGGGCAAAAACTAGACTTGATATTTGGATTTTGGAGTTGGAAACTTGAAATGGCGTTCTAACAAAGTACAGTTTCGAAAATTTCAACTTTGCGCAATTTTCGTATTTTGACCATTACATTTTATTCCGATATCGGATTGAGGTGATTCAAGTTCTAGATGAAAGAAGACTCAAAGATTTTGATGTTCATAAGATTTTTGAAATATGAAGTTTGCAAGACCGAAATTGATAAAAAATCGAAAGTGTGTTATGTGTAATTACTAAAGTCATTATCAAAAACAAAAAAAAAATTTGAAAATGACAATTTATAATTGTCAAAACTTCCACCAATGGTGGAGTGTTTGGTGGCATGTTTGGTGGCATGTTTGGTGGATAAATTGGTGGAAGTAAAATTTTACCGATAAATAAAGCTTGATTTCATTTGTAAATTTCATAATTTCCTTAGCTTTCTTAATAAGGAACTGAGGATTGTATCTTTTTTATATATATAGATAGTAATGTATTTTTATTTTTAGTAGTAATAATAGTTTGTTTGTTTTATCTTTCTTTTATGTTTTGTAGTTAATTTTCGCTGGGGGAAGGGTGTGAAACCTTTAATACGATAAGGTAGATAAATCTCACTTACTTTATAATATGGAAATTGTAATTTAATAATGTGGATCAATATTGATACCGCCTTAATAGCTAGTTTTATATATTTGACATAATGTGACACAACTTATATGGTCGTTTTTTAGGTGACAGATGATTACTGCCTATATGGCTGGTTTATGGACAAATAATAACACCACCTTTATGGATGGTTTGACTTAATTAATCGAGTAACACTGACAATTTCTATATTATAATAAAGTGAGATTTCTACATTTGAAATATTAAAGGTGGATCCTCTAACCCAATCATTTTATTTTAAATCGAGGGAAGTGATGAAGCACAATATTCACAAGTTTAATAATTGATTTTCTATATATGATATGTGATGCTTTGGCTTGTTTATTGAATCTCAAACTTAATGCTTCTTATTGTCTGATCATCATTAAGATTGATGTGGTAAACTTAAAATGACTTGACAAAGGGATTTTAGGTTTCAGTCTTAGATTCAATAGTTCACGATCTTATCTTAGATATTTCCTTCCAGTATAGACATATACCTGTCGGGCGTGGGTACCCACAATTAAAACTTGAACTTAATGAATTCAGAGTTTCCTGGTTAACATAGACATATAGTTAATTGGGTTACTTTGGGTGTTTGCATTTGACCATCGATAGAGTCTTTTGCATATTTTCGTGTTCCAGGTTAACAACTGATTTATTACACATGTATAGGAAAATCAATTCATCATTAGAGTAATATTGGGCGAATTTACAATTCTAGATGTTTTGTCTTCTTTATTATTAATTTCTTTTATTTGTATTTGTATTTATTTATTTAGTTAAACCATTTCAGCCAACAAAAACCATTCCCTTCTTACCTCAATTAGATACATGTAAATATTTAGCATCAATAATTAATAACAACAGTAGAAATTAAGTCCTCGTGGGATCGATATTTTTATACTACTTGAGTGATACGTGCGCTTGGGTTATGTGTGTGATTTCACCGATCACTACACAAAACTTTAATACGGTGGAAATTTCCAAGAAGTTGGGCCTCGAATTATCTCAATCGGGGAATAGCATTAGGACTGTCAACGCGAAAGAGAAACAAGTTCAAGGCACAGTTGCGGGAGTGAGTATTTAACTTGGCCAGTGGCATGAGATATGTACGCTAATGGCGGTCCCATTGGATGATTTTGAGTTGATTTTAGGGAATCAGTTCTTCATTTAGGCAAAGGATGTTATGATGCCTTACTTGACAGGTCTTCTAATCAGTGATGGGGACCAACCATGCTTTGTCTCTGCTGTTGTCAAAATGTGCGGGAGTAAACGGGTTGAGGCATAACGAGAGTTTATCTCAACCTTACAAATTGAGAGTGGGTTGAAGCAAAGAGAAGAAACATACTTGGTGGCACTCATAGAAGTCAAAGAATGAAAGACACTAGAAGTGTTTGATGTGATTACGAAACTGTTGAAGGAATACAAGGATCTAATGCCTCCAGAGTTGTCAAAGTCTCTTCCTCATTGAAGACCTACCGACCATAAGATTGAACTTGTCTATGGTGCTAGGCCGCCTGCCCAAGTGCCATATCGGATGAGTCCTCCGGAACTGATTGAATTGCGCAAGCAACTGGGCGAGTTGTTGGATGCCGGTATGATCCAGCCCTCTAAAGTTCCTTATGGTGTTCATGTTTTATTCTAGAAGAAACAAGATGGATCTCTGTGAATGTGTGTGGATTATAGAGCCTTGAACAAGGTTGCAATCAAGAATAAGTATCCAATTTCGTTGGCGAAAGACTTATTTGATCGTTTTTCCTAAGGAATTCTACTTCACGAAATTGGATCTAAGGTCTGGTTATTGGCAAGCTCGGATTGCCAAAGTGGATGAAGGGAAAACTACTTGTGTGACAAGGTATGGATCATATGAATTTTTGGTAATGCCTTTTGGCCTTATTAATGCCCCGATTACTTTTTATAATTTAATGAATGATGTTCTGTTTAAGTATGTGGATCGTTTTGTGGTCGTATATCTAGATGATATTGTGATATATAGTGAGAATCATGTTGATCATTTGTTGCACTTGAGATTGCAGTTGGAAAAATTGAGGCAACATTCACTGTATGTTAAAATAGAAAAATACGAGTTTGCACAACAAGAAGTGATGTTTCTTGGACATTTGGTGAGTCAAGGGCAGGTTCACATGGATAAAAAGAAAGAGAAGGCCATTCTGGAGTTGCCTAGACCTTCCAATGTTGCTGAGTTGTGTTCATTTTTTGGGTTGGCCAATTATTACCGTAAATTCATCAAGAGGTATTCAAAGTGTGTGGCTCTCTTAACTAATTTTCTGAAGAAGGAATAGAGTTAGGTGTGGAATGTGCAATGATTGGAGGCATTTGAGGATTTGAATGGCGGTAGCAAAGAAGATTGTTTTGCGGTTGTCTAACTTTGAATCACCATTTGAGGTGCACACTGATACTTCTAACAGAGCCATTAGTGGTGTGCTAGTGCAGAATTCTTATCCAATTGCCTTTGAAAGTAGAAAATTGAAGGATACAAAGCAGCTATATTCAGAACAAGAGAAGGAAATGACGACGGTTGTGCACTGTCTGAACATTTGGCGGTATTATTTATTAGGTTCGCACTTCACTATAGTGACAGACAATGTTTCCAATACCTTCTTCAAGACAAAAAATAAGCTTAGTCCTAAGCAAGCGCAGTTGCAAGAGATGTTTGCTGAGTTTGACTTTGAGTGAGAGCATCGACCTGGTAGACATAATCAAGCTGTGGATGCTCTTAGTCGCAAGGCTATGGTGGAGACAGTTGCAGTAATCTCGATTTTGGAGAGTGACTTCCTAGACTGAATCAAGAAGGTATCACCTTCTGACTCTGTTTATCTTTGACTAATGAAAAATATTACTGATGGTCAGGTACGAAAGTATTGGGTAGATGCCGATACGTTTTACACAGGGGGAGGCCCTTTTTTCCAAATTGTGATAGAATTATTGAAGGAGACACATGATGTTCCGTGGACAGGACATCCGAGGGTTGAGCGAACATTGGCTTTGCTAGCTCGGAGTTGGTATTGGCCGATGATGGAATATGAGGTAAAGGCCTACGTAAGATCTTGCCTTGTGTGTTAACTTGATAAAACTGAGCGGAAGAAGGGGGCATGGATGCTACAACCTTTGCCCATTCCAAAATAGAAATTGAAGAGTGTTTTCATGGACTTTATTGGTGGGTTTCCAAAAGTGCAATGATATGGTTCAGTGCTATTTATGGTGGATCGATTCTCTAAGTATGTTATGTTCATGGCAGCGCCTCATGCGTGCCATGCGGAGGAAATTACACGCTTGTTCTCCAAATATGTGGTGAAATATTTTGGGCTACCGCAAGACATAATGAGTGATCGAGATGCGTGATTCACAGGTCGGTTCTGGACTGAACTATTTGGCTTGATGGGGGTCAGACTTGAAGTTCTCTACTACCAATCATCCTCAGACAGATGACTAGATGGAGATGGTTTATGGATTCCAGGAAGAGTACTTGATGAGCGGAAAATATATCAATATTTACTGCTCCTTTTACTTAATATTTTGTATAGTTTCTCGAGTTTTATGGACGTTTTGATGTGTTTTAGTTTATTTTGCAGATTAAATAAAATCGGGACTTAATGGAATCAATTAGGATGAAATGTTGAACAAATAAGGGCAAAATCTGGATTTGACATTTTGATTTTGGAGATTGGAAACTATAGTGTTCTAACGAAGTACAATTTCGGAAATTTTAGCTTCGCATAATTGTGTATTTTGGCCCTAACTTTTTAGTCTGATATCAGATTGAGGTGATTCAAGTTCTAGATTAAAGAAGACTCAAATATCTACAACTTTGAAGTTCATAAGATTTTCAAATTATAAAGTTTTCATTACCGAAATTGATGAAATCCGGAAGTGTGTTATATGTAATTATTAAAGTCATTTTCAAAAATAAAAAAATAAAATAAAAAAATAGAAATTGTCAAACTTCAACCAAACATGCTTGCATGTTTGGTGGAGGATTTGGTGCCATATTTGGTGCCATGTTTCATGCCATGTTTGGTGGAGAAATTGGTGGAGAAATTGGTGGAAGCCTTTATATTTGCCTATAAATACCAAGCTAAACTTTGTAAATTTTTCATGCTTTCTTTGGTGGATTTCTCCATGAAAACCTAAAACAAAGTGTCTTGCATGTTTATTTAAGTTTTCTTGTATTTTCTCTTTATTTATTTAGTAAATTTTTGAGTGTTTTTAATTACATCATGAGTATGTAATCTCTTTTTGATGGAGTCTGAGGGAAACTTTTAGTATAATTATTTAGATTTACTCCATTAATTAAATAAGTAAATTGAATTATTTATTTACCGCCTATATGGCCGGTTTTATATTATTGGACTTAGTTTCCGCCTATATGGTCGGTTTAGGTGCTAACCTTGTTACCGCCTACATGGTCAGTTTATATGATTTTGTTACCGCTTATATGGTCGGTTGGACTTTGGATAAATGATATGCACCACCTATATAGTCAGTTTTAATATAATTAATTTAATAAATGATTAATTGATAATGGAGTAATCTATATTTAAAGTACTAAAAGTGAAACCCCTAGCTCCAGTATTTTCTTTTATTGTTGAAATTTCTTTACTTTTTAATTTTCCATTATATTATTCTATTTAACTTTGCATTTTTTAATTTTAGGTATGTTTTGTAACTAAACAAATTATCTAGGGGTGTGATGAATTCCAATATCACCGGTTTATAAAGTTGGTTATTTTATGTTTTGGGTAATATAAAGGTTTATTTATTGAGTCTTAAGCTTAATGCTTCTTGTTAATTGACCATTAATAAGATTGATTTGGTAAACTTAAAATGAACTTGGAAAATGGATTTTAGGTTTAGCCTTAGACTTCATAGCTCACTATCTCACCTTGGGGCAAGAGACTCTTAGGTAGATTTCCTTACAGGATAATAATATACCTGTCGGACGGGTGTAGCCATAATTGGAACTTAATCTTAATGAATTCAGATAACTTGGTTAACATAGGAATATAGTTAATTGGGTTACACTGGGTGTTTGCATCTGACTATCAGAATAAATTTTTGCATTTTTTTGTGTTTCAGATTAATAAACCGATATATTGCACAAACATGAGATCACCACTTCATCTTTAAAGGATATTGGAACGATTCACAACCCTAGATAGTTTTATAATATTAATTTTTCCTTAATTTACTTTTGCACTGCTTTATTTACTTGTTTTTAGACAAAAATCATCATCCAAACAACAATCAATCTATTAGGTACTTGTAAACATTTAACGTCATAAATTGATAGCTAAGGTATTAAGTCATCGTGGGATTGTTACATTTTATACTACTTGAGCGCCAATCCGGATTGTATTTATGTCCGATTCATGAATATGAGCAATACCTTTTTCCATAATATTACTAATTAAATGGTAGCACCTCTTGTCTTTTATATACGTATTCAATCTAATTTTGATTAGATTAAAACTAAATCTGGTTTAGTGATATGTATATATATTAGACAAATACCCCAGAATTTACAACGTAGTACACAGTTACAACATAGTTTGTAATTGACATTGGGAAGTGTTGATGAGCGGAAAATATATCAATATTTACCACCCCTTTTACTTAATATTTTGTTTAGTTTCTCGGGTTTGATGAACGTTTTGATGTGTTTTAGTTTATTTTGTAGATAAAATAATATTGGGACACAATAAAATCATTTAGGACGAAATTTTTTTAGTTTAAGGGCAAAAATTGGACTTGACATATTAATTTTGGAGATTGGAAACTTGAAAGGGCGTTTTAACGAAGTGCAGTTTTGAAAATTCATGTTTTGCGCATCTTCCGTATTTTGGGAATAACTTTTTACTCCGATATCGGATTGAGCTGATTCAAGTTCCAGATTAATGAAGACTAAAGGATCTACAACCTTTAAAGACAAACTAATTTCGAATTCCGAATAGTTCATGCCCAAAATGATGAATCATCCAGAAGTGTGTTGTGTGTAATTATTAAAGTCATTTTCAAAGAAAAAATAAATTAATCAATAAATAATAAAAATTATCAAATCACCATCAAACATGATAAGAAATTAGTGGAGTAATTAATAATGGACTTGGTGGAGTAATTAGTGGAGCAATTAGTGGAGCAATTAATAATGGATTTGGTGGATGATTTGATGGAGGCAAAATTTTGCCTATAAATACCAAGCCATTTCATTTGTAAATTCATACTTTCTTCTAAGGATTTCCTTAAGAATACTAAGAACATTGTATCTTATTTGTTTATTTACAGCTTTCAGTAATTAATTTCCGCTTTCGCACTTTCTTTTCTTTACTTTTCAGTTTTTACTTTCCGCAATTTACTTTTACGCACAGTACTTTTCTTTTCTTTAATTTTCACTTTTTACTTTTCAGTAATGAGGAGGTAACTCCCCTTTGCTGGGGTAAAGATAAAACTTTTATTACTAATATTTAGATTAATCTCCCTTAATTATAATATATAAACTAGTTAAAACCTGATTTAACGATGATACCGCCATATTGGTCTGTTGGTGATTATTTAAATTGGTTTTAACCTGACTAAACTGGATACCGCCTGATTGGTCGGTTGGTAATTAATTATTAATTTGACTTAATTTGGATACCGCCTATATGGCTGGTTGGTAATTATCATGCAAAGTTAATATATTATATTAAGGGAGATATCTAAAATAGAAGTAATAAAATTGGATCCTTTTACCTCAGCATTTTCTTTTATTGTACTTTTACTTTATTTACTTTTCAGTAATTTACTTTCAGCATTTACTTTTCAGCAATTTACTTTCAGCATTTACTTTTCAACATTTTATTTCAGCAATTTACTTTCAACATTTACTTTTCAGTAATTTACTTTCAGCATTTACTTTCAGCATTTAATTTTCAGTATTTTACTTTATGTCTTTTATTTTATTTAAGTTTTTTACTATCTATAATTATGTGTCGTAACTAAGCCAGTTATCTGGGGTTGAAATCTAATATCACCGGTTTATAAGGGGTTAAATTACAGTTTGGGTAATATAAAAGTTTATTTATTAAGCCTTAATCCTAATGTTTTTTAATAACTGGCCATTAATAAAATTGAAATGGTAAACTTAAAATGAATTTGGAAAATGGATTTTAGGTTTAAGACCTTAGACTTAATAGTCCACGATCTTCCTTGAGGATAGATAACCCTTTAATAGATTTCCTTACAGGATAGGAATATACCTGTCGGGCGGGGGTAGCCATAATTGGAACTTAATCTTAATAAATTTAGATAACTTGGTTAACATGAGAATATGATTAATTGGGTTATACTGGGATTTGTATTTGATCATCGGAATAGGCTTTTACATAATTTTGTGTTCCAGGTTAATAAACCAATATATTACACAAATGTAAAATAACCACTTCATCTTTTAAAAAGATATTGGAACGATTCAAAACCCTGGATAGTTTTATAAATTTGAATTTTCTTCAATCTACTTTCAAGCAATTTTATTTACTTGTTTTAATTTTAAAGTCACCACCAAATCAAACAATTAATCCATTAGATACTTGTAAACATTTAACTTCATAAATTGATAACAAAAGATTTTAAGTCCTCGTGGGATCGATATTTTTATACTACTTGAACGATACGTGCACTTGCGTTATACGCATGTGATTACGCACCGGTCAAGTTTTTGGCGCCGTTGCCGGGGACTTATTTATCTTTCACTATTAATTTTGAGGTTAGATACCTTTACTTGTATCTAATTTCTTTTTACTTATTGTTGTTGTTTTCTTGTGTTTCAGGTTCTCATAAACTACATGAGACGAACCAGAAGCTTTGAACTCCGACCGCTTGACCCATAAATTGAAAGAACCATCAAACGGTTGAGAAGGGAAAGGCGAGAAGGCCAAAAAGCTTTAGTTAACATGGAACCTGAACCTTTGGAAGTTGCACCACCAATTCGAGACAGAACCATTCCGGTGGTCAACGGCTTCATTTCCTGTATTATACTTCCTCATTTACCAGCAAATGCGTGTGTGACATCAAAACATGCATCCAGATGATTCAGCAGTCAGTGCAGTTTGGGGGGAAAGCAACTGAAGATCCTAATACCCACATCAGCAACTTCCTGGAAGTTTGCGGCACTTTCAATTACAATCGAGGAGCTGAAGAAGCAATGAGACTGTGGGTTTTTCCATATTCCTTGAAAGACAGAGCTAAAGCTTGGCTACATTCACTACCAGCAAGTTCCATCACAACTTGGAACACTTAAGCCACCAAATTTCTTGCAAAGTACTTTCCACCAGCCAGAACTAGAAAGCTGAGGAATGACATCACATCCTTTGTGCAACAAGACTCGGAAACTAATGAGCGGAAAATATATCAATATTTACTTTGATTAGTTTCCCACTTAATATTTTGTTTAGTTTCTCGGGTTTGATGAACGTTTTGATGTGTTTTAGTTTATTTTGCAGATAAAATAATATCGGATCTCAATGAAATCATTTAGGACGAAATATGGGTCAAATAAGGGCAATTATTGGACTTGATATTTTAATTTTGGAGATTGGAAACTTGAAAGGGCGTTTTTGACGAAGTGCAGTTTCGGAAATTCCAATTTTGCGCATCTGTCGTATTTTGGGCATAACTTTTTACTCCAATATCGGATTGAGCTGATTCAAGTTCCAGATTAAAGAAGACTCAAATATCTACAGATTTGAAAGACAAAATAATTTCTAATTCTGACGATTTCATACCCGAAATTGATGAACCATCCAGAAATGTGTTGTGTATAATTATTAAAGTCACTTTCAATCATTTTCAAAGTAAAAAATAATTAATAAATAAATAATAAAAATTATCAAATCATCACCAAACATGATAAGAGATTGGTGGAGCAATTAGTGGAGCAATTAATAATTGATTTGGTGGATGATTTGATGGAGGCAAAATTTTGCCTATAAATACCAAGCCATTTCATTTGTAAAATTCATACTTTCTTCTAAGGAATTCCTTAAGAATACTAAGAAGATTGTATCTTATTTGTTTATTTACAGCTTTCAGTAATTCATTTCCGCTTTCGCACTTTCTTTTCTTTACTTTTCAGTTTTTACTTTCTGCAATTTACTTTTACGCACAGTACTTTTCTTTCTTTAATTTTCAGCATTTACTTTTCAGCAATTTACTTTTCAGCAATTTACTTTTCAGTAATTTACTTTTCAGCATTTACTTTTCAGTAATTTACTTTTCAGCATTTACTTTTTAGCATTTAATTTTCAGTATTTAATTTCAGCATTTACTTTCCGTCATTTACTTTTCAGTATTTTACTTTATGTCTTTTATTTTATTTAAGTTTTTTTTACTACTCGTAAATATGTATCGTACTAAGCCAGTTATCTGGGGTTATGATGAAATCCAATATCACCGGTTTATAAGGGGTTAAATTATAGTTTGGGTAATTTAAAGGTTTATTTATTAAGTCTTACTTAATGCGTCTTGTTAATTGGCCACTAATAAGATTGATGTGGTAAATCTAAAATAAACTTGACAAAAGAATTTTAGGTTTCAGCCTTCAGACTTAATAGCCCACGATCTTCCTTGAGGATAAATAACCCTTTAATAGATTTCCTTACAGGATAAACATATACCTGTCGGGTGGGGGTATGGTTCAATTGGGTTAAACTAGGTATTTGCGTCTGACCATCGACAGAGGCTTTTGCATAATTTAGTGTTCTAGGTTAGTAAATCGATTTATTACACAAACATAAAATAACCACTTCATCTTTAAAATGATATTGGAAGAAATCACAACCCTAGATAGTTTTTAATATTGAATTTTCTTAAAACCTACTTTCGAACAATTTTATTTACTTGTTTTTAAATTTAGAATCGTCACCATTTCAAATCAATCAAACAACCTGTTAGATACTAGTAATTATTTGACCTCATAAAATTAATAGATTAGATATTAAGTTCTCGTGGGATCGATATTTTTATACTACTTGAACAATACGTGCGTTGCGTTATACACGTGTGTAAGCACCGGTCAAGTTTTGGAGCCGTTGCCGGGGACTTATTTATCTTTCACTATTAGTTGTGGGGTTAGATACGTTACTTGTATCTAATTTCTTTTTACTTATTGTTTTTGTTTTCTTGTGTTCCAAGTTCTCATAAACTACATGAGATGAACCAGAAGCTTTGAACTTCGATCGCTTGACCCAGAAATTGAAAGAACCATCAGAAATTTGAGAAGGGAGAGGCGATAAGGCCAAGAAGCTTTAGTCAACATGGAACCTGAACCTTTGGAGGTTGCACCACCCATTCCCATTCGAGACAGAACCATTCCGGTGGTTGACAGACTCATTTCCCGTATTGTACTTCCTCCCTTACCAGCAAATGTGTGTGACATCAAAACATGCATTCAGATGATTCAGCAGTTAGTTCAGTTCGGAGGGAATGCAACTGAAGATCCTAATGCCCACATCAGTAACTTCCTGGAAGTTTGTGGCACTTTCAACTACAACAGAGCATCAGAAGAAGCAATGAGACTGCGAGTTTTTCCAAATTCCCTGAAAGACATAGCTAAAGCTTGGCTACATTCACTACCAGCAGGTTCTATCACAACTTGGAACACTTTAGCCACCAAATTTCTTGCAAAGTACTTTCCACCAGCCAGAACCGGAAAGATGAGGAATGACATCACATACTTTGTACAACAAGATTCAGAATCTTTTTGCAAAGCTTGGGAAGGTACAAAGATTTGCTCCGGAAATGTCCTCACCATGAGATTCAAAATGGCTTCAAGTCCAAACATTCTATAATGGGCTTTTTGGAATAATGAGAACCACAATTGATGCTGCTGTTGGAGGAGCTTTAATGGCAAAAGGAGAAGATCAAGCATGGGACCTAATCGAAGAAGTGGCCAACAATAATTCCTTGTGGCCAAGAGAAAGGAGCATGATCCAAAGAATTGCAGGAATTTATGAAAGTGGAGCCAATATAGCAGTCAACCCAAGCTAGATCAGATATGCAAATTCATGGAGACTCTTACCACTGGATCCACAAGTTCACCATATGGAGGAGCACCAGAGTCGAACCAACTTGAAGAGACGGTGAATTATGTCAACAATTTCAACAGACAGGGGGAACAATCCATATTCCAACACCTACAACCCAGGGTGGAGGAATCATCCCAATTTTTCATGGAGCAACAGTTCAGGCCAACAGCAGAACTATCTACCACCTGAATTCCAGCAACAGAACTAAAGCCAAGAGCAGGCAAATGAACCAGGAATAACAGAAGTGTTGACCCACTTGAAAAAGATAGAAGCAAAACACGACTCTCAAGCAGCAAGATATGATACTATGTTTCAATCTCAAGCAGCAAGATATGATGCTATGTTTCAATCCCAAGCAGCATTAATTCAAAGTCAATCTGCTTCTATTAAAGCACTTGAGAATCAAATGGGACAACTGGCAAATGCTCAGAGTTACAGACTGCCAGGTACCCTTCCTAGCAACACAGAGCCAAATCCAAGAAACATGGGGAAGGAGCAATGTCATGCCATCATGTTAAAAAGCGATACTGAAATCAACAAAGATGTTGGAGCCAAAACAGCTGCTGAGGAAGTTCCAAAAGAAACAAAGCAACAGAGGGAGGAAAAAGAAGCAAAGGAAAAAAAAACAGATCATTCCACCTCCACCTTTTCCTCAACGTCTTCAGAAGAAAAATTGGACAAGCGTTTTCTCGGTTCGGTTCCTGGAAATCTTCAAAAAGCTGCATATCAACATTCCATTTGCAGAAGCGTTGGAACAAATGCCCAGCTATGCCAAATTCATGAAATACATTCTTTTACGAAAGCGGAGATTGGGAGATTACGAGACAGTAGCATTATCAGAAGAATACAGCGCTATCATTCAGAGGAAACTTCCCCCAGAGTTGAAAGATCCTGGCAGTTTCAATGTTCCTTGCACCATAGGAGAACATGACTTCGGTAAAGCTCTGTGTGATTTAGGTGCGAGTGTTAACTTGATGTCTTTTTCTATTTTCAGGAAATTACAGATTGGAGAAACAATGCCAACTTCAGTCTCACTACAACTTGCTGATAGAACGCTCGTATTTCCGAGAGGTGTAGTTGAGGATGTGCTGGTCAAGGTTGACAAATTCATTTTCCCAGCAGATTTTATTATCCTTGATATGGAGGAAGACGCAGACGTGCCAATCATCCTCGAGAGACCATTCTTGGCTACAGGTCGAACCATTGTTGATGTACAAAAAGGAGAACTAACCATGAGGGTACAAGACCAAGAAGTAACATTCAATGTTTTCAAGGCCATGAATTTCCCAGATGATGAAAAGAAGGAGGAATGTTTCAAACTTAATGTGATACACAATACCATTCAGAACTCCTGCAATGCAAAGTTCTACTGACAAACTTAAAACATGTCAATTGCATGTGGAGCCTAAAGATAAAGCGTCTTTTGTACTAAAGAAGCCAATTCTTGCACTACAAGCACAGAAGAGAAAAAGTTCCACCAGCTCAACGAATTGGAGGAATTTCACAATCAGCCTTTTGAGGATGCCAAAATGTACAAAGAAAAGGGCAAGAAAAGAAATGATGAGAAGTTAGTGCGCATACAACTAGAACCAGGGCATAAGGTACTGTTAAACAAATCAAGGGGGAAATTCTTCCCATGGAATCCAAAATCACGGTGGTCAGGTCCATTTGTGATCACCAAAAGTTTTCCAGATAGAGCCATTGAGATACATGATCCTAACGCTAACAAAACTTTCAAGGTTAAAAACAAGCGTGTCAAGCACTACTGGGGGAATCATTTGAGCGACAAAAAGAAGTGTTACACTTTCAGATCCAGTTTAACGTTCGAGAAGTCACGTCTAGCTGACGACTTTAAACTTAGCGCTAGCAGGGAGGCAACCCATGCAATTTTTGTATATATTGTGATTTGGTGTGTTTTTCTTTTTGTGTGTTTTAATTTTTGCAGGTTTAGTCATTTCAAGATGGAAGAAGCTCTCGCAAATCTTCGCAAGCAATTCACTTCTCTCCCTCAAAAATCTCTGATGAAAGTCTACAAAGCTCGCTTGGAACGAATGAGATTACTGATGATCAAAGGTATTCCTATTGAAATTCATTGGTTAATTGAAGCACGGGTCCGATTGGCAGGTGAGTCTTCTGACTATTTTATTTCACATCTGTCTGGCTTAGGAAAGAGCACATATGCTAAAAAGAGAAGAGCAAAGAATGTGTTTTGTTATAAATGTGCTCGCATGTTTTGTAATACTCGTTGTCGTTCTTTAGGAATGGTGTCTGATACCGCGAAGATAAGATTAACTTCATTAGGGATGGCTTGAGTAAGGAGTCTTTGGATGACATATCTAAAACTCTTGAGACGCATCCCAGTGGATGTGTGTATCATGAATTCGCATGTTATATGCACAATTCCAAAAGAAAGACAACTGTTAAGTCTCGGGAATCTGACTCAAAAAGACCCTGTTTGCCAATTTATAAGAAAATTGGATGGGAAGCTTGTCCTTGACGCATAGACGTTAATCAAGCCGCTACTTTTCTTGCAAATATTATATCTCTTTGTCTTTTCTTAATAATTGTAATTTGTTTTGTTGTTTTTCTTTTGTTTTCTCCTCCGACAGGATCCAGACCTTTTGACTATCACGATATTATTTCGCTACTAATCGTCCTTTGGAAGATACTTGTGCTATTATTACTCACCCTTTTTCAGGTATATAAATTCAGCCCGTCATTGCACTTTTGAAGGCATCCAGAGTTGAGAAAGAAATACATAAAAAAATGGAAGCCACTTCAAGAAGACGAGTTGAAAACATCTGTGTGTTTTGTTGTAGTAGTGTTGGTGTTAAGCCACAATACGTAGAAGCAGCACAAGAATTGGGTCGAGTCTTAGCTGCAAGAAATATGCACTTAATATATGGCGGAGGCAATCTTGGACTTATGGGGATCGTTTCAAAGGCCGTACAGGAAGGAGGCAGTCATGTTTGGGAATCATCCCAAAACCCTTGGCAGAGGCAAATCTTATTGAACCATCAAACTGAGAGGAACTGATCGTGCCAGGTATTCCTGAACGACTGGTAGAAATGATTAACCGTGCTGATGCTTTTATTACTTTGCCAGGTGGCTTGGGTACATTGGAGGAAATTTTTATAGTGCTATCTTGGGCGAACCTGAACATACACCAGAAACCAATTGGGCTTTTAACGTTGATGGATTTTATGATTTTCTTTGTGTGTTTTCTTGATGATGCCCGGAGAAATGGGTTTGTGTCAAAACCTTTGAAAGAACTCCTCTTTACTGCCAGAACTGCTCCGGATCTAATAGACCAACTCTTAGCCTATGAACCACAAGTTGACCCTATCCTTTCAAAGATAAATTGGTCCGAGGACGATCATGGTAAGAGGCGTCGTGTTAATCTGGATCTTAACCTTGAACTTTTCGTGTAAGAATTTCAGCTAACCAGGTATTATCTTCTAAACTCTTCTTCTACTGTTTAAGACATTGGGGACAATGTCTCATTTAGGTTTGGGGAGGGAATTAGTTGATCAGTACCTCTTTTTTAGTTTGTGTGTTATTTTTATTTTTAGTCCAAAATTTTTCGAAAAATACAAAAAAAAAATTGAAAAATTTTCGAAAATTAATAAAAATATTTTGCGTTTTTGTGTTTTTATTTTGACTAAAATGGTGAAATTGGTAAGAGATAGCTGAGTAAGGAGTTTCCACTCCTGAGACGTATCTCAGCCTATTTTCGAAATAAGTTAATTTTTTTTTTATTTCCTTTTGAATTGATTACTTTGGGAATTCTCCATAAAACGGACTAAAATGGATCTTCATATGCTCAGTTGACATGTATTATCAACATATATAGGAACATACGGACATGAGCTAAATTGAAAAGTTTGTAATATTCAGTGCTCTAGTTTAATTAGAGGAAGCATCTCAAAAAGCAATGGAGTAAAAAAAAAAACGTCTGAGATCCGAGTTATTAAGTCTGTAAGGGTGTTTTAACATCTAGTGCCCTAAAACCAACTGGTTTGGGAGTCACTGCCCAAAGCTCGTTACATGGATCAAAGATGCTGCAAAAATATATATATATATATATATATATGAAGTCTGAGTAATTAAGTTCGTAGGGGTGTCTTAACACCTGGTGCCCTAAAGCCAACTGGTTTGGGAGCCACCGACCCAACACTCGCTACATAGATGGAAGATATTGTATATAAATAAAAATAGAGAAAATCAAAGAAAAAATCTGAAAAATCAGAAAATTATTCCATTGCTACAAAAAGGTGTGAAATCTGATAGAACTTTAGGACAAAAATATTACTCTCTTATCAACTGCACTTATGACTGTTGTGAGAAAAAATGGGTTGATTAATATTTTGTCGACTGTGTATATGGAGAATGGTAAAAATAATCGGAGAATTTACTTATTCGGTAATTTAGAATGAAACAAAACAACTATTGATTTGGAGTAGAAGTTTCACCTGATTAGTCACTAACTTCTTTATTCTCTTTTCTCTTGTCTTTTTGCTTTTGTGTGCATTAGTTTCACTACCTTTTTACTTTTGTAAAATGTTTGTGGGTATCGTTGTGTTGTAAGCCCTCACAGAGACTATAACTCGTCCACTAGGGACACCTAGGGGTTTAAAGGCTTGTTGCATATGCTAAATGCAACCGTGATCCCTACGAAAGTGGCTTAGTTTAATTTTAATTGTTTCTTGTATTTTTTTTATTGTTTTGCTCGAGGACTAGCAAAATGTTAGGTTTGGGGGTGTGATGAGCGGAAAATATATCAATATTTACCGCCCCTTTAACTTAATATTTTGTTTAGTTTCTCGGGTTTGATGAACATTTTGATGTGTTTTAGTTTATTTTGCAGATAAAATAATATCGGATCTCAATGAAATCATTTAAGATGAAATATGGGTCAAATAAGGGCAATTATTGGACTTGATATTTTAATTTTGGAGATTGGAAACTTGAAAGGGCGTTTTTGACGAAGTGCAGTTTTGGAAATTCCAATTTTTCGCATCTATCGTATTTTGGGCATACCTTTTTACTCCGATATCGGATTGAGCTGATTTAAGTTCCAGATTAAAGAAGACTCAAAGATCTACAGGTTTGAAAGAAAAAATAATTTCGAATTCTAACGATTTCATGCCCGAAATTGATGAACCATTCAGAAGTGTGTTGTGTGTAATTATTAAAGTCACTTTCAATCAATTTTCAAGCAAAAAATAAATTAATAAATAAATAATAAAAATTATCAAATCATCACCAAACATGATAAGAGATTGGTGAAGCAATTAGTGGAGCAATTAGTGGAGCAATTAATAATTGATTTGGTTGATGATTTGATGGAGGCAAAATTTTGCCTATAAATACCAAGCCTTTTATTTGTAAAATTCATACTTTCTTCTAAGGAATTCCTTAAGAATACTAAGAAGATTGTATTGTTTGTTTGTTTATTTATAGCTTTCAGTAATTAATTTCCTTCCGCTTTCGCACTTTCTTTTATTTACTTTTCAGTTTTTACTTTCCGCAATTTACTTTTACGCACAGTACTTTTCTTTCTTTAATTTTCAATTCAGCATTTACTTTTCAGCAATTTACTTTCAGCAATTTACTTTCAGTAATTTACTTTCACACAATTTACTTTCAGTATTTTACTTTCAGTCAATTTACTTTCAGCATTTACTTTTCAGCTTTAATTTCAGTATTTAATTTCAGCATTTACTTTCCGTCATTTCTTTTCAGTATTTTACTTTATGTCTTTTTTTTTAATTAAGTTTTTTTTACTACTCGTAAATATGTGTCGTAACTAAGCCAGTTATCTGGGGTTGTGATGAAATCCAATATCACTGGTTTATAAAGGGTTAAATTATAGTTTTTGGTAATTTAAAGGTTTACTTATTAAGTCTTAAGCTTAATGCGTCTTGTTAATTGGCCACTAATAAGATTGATGTGGTAAATCTAAAATAAACTTGACAAAGGAATTTTAGGTTTCACCTTAGACTTAATAGCCCACGATCTTCCTTGAGGATAAATAACCCTTTAATAGATTTCCTTACAGGATAGACATGTACCTGTCGGGCGGGGGTAGCCATAATTTGAACTTAAACTTAATGAATCCAGATAATTGGTTGACATAGATATATGGTTCAACTGGGTTAAACTGGGTATTTGCGTCTAACCATCGATAGAGGCTTTTGCATAATTTAGTGTTCCAGGTTAGTAAACCGATTAATTACACAAACATAAAATAACCACTTCATCTTTAAAATGATATTGGAAGAAATCACAACCCTAGATAGTTTTTAATATTGAATTTTCTTAAAACCTACTTTCGAACAATTTTATTTACTTGTTTTTAAATTTAGAATCGTCACCATTTCAAATCAATCAAACAACCTGTTAGATACTAGTAATCATTTGACCTCATAAAATTAATAGATTAGATATTAAGTCCTCGTGGGATCGATATTTTTATACTACTTGAACGATACGTGCGCTTGCGTTATACGCGTGTGTAAGCACCGGTCAGAAACTCTCTATGAAGCTTGGGAAAGGTACAAAGATTTCTCCGAAAGATGAAATTCCTCACCATGAGATTCCAAAATGGCTTCAAGTCCAAACTTTCTATAATGGACTTTCTGGACTGATGAGAAACCACAATCGATGCTGCTGCTGGAGGAGCTTTAATGGCAAAAGGAGAAGATCAAGTCTGGGACCTAATCGAAGAAATGGCCAACAACAATTCCTTGTGGCCAACAGAAAGAAGCATGATCCAAAGAATTGCAGGAATTTATGAAGTTGGAGCCAATACAGCAGTCACGCCAAACTGGATCAGATATGAAAATTCATGGAGACTCTTACCACTGGATCCACAAGTTCACCATATGGAGGAGCACCAGAACCAAACCAACTTGAAGAAACGGTGAATTATGTCAAAAATTTCAATAGACATGGGAACAATCCATATTCCAACACCTACAACCCATGGTGGAGGAATCATCCCAATTTTTCATGGGGCAACAATTCAGGGCAAAAGAACAATCCACCACCTGGATTCCAACATCATAACTATCCACCACATGGATTCCAGCAACAGGACAAAGGCCAGGTGCAGGCAAATGAACCAGGAATAGCAGAAGTGTTGGCTCAGTTAAAAAAATATGATGCTATGTTTCAGAACCAATATGCTTCTATCAAAGCACTGCAGAATCAAATTGGACAACTGGCCAATGCTCAGATTTACAGACCGCCAGGTAATCTTCCCAGCAACACAGAACCAAATCCAAGGAACAGAGGGAGGAGCAATGTCAAGCCATTACTTTGAAAAGCGGTACTGAGATCAACAAAGATATTGGAATCAAGGCATCCATTAAAGAAATTCCAAAAGAAACAGGGCAACAGACGGAGGAAAAAGAAACAAGGAAAAGGATCAAATCACTCCACCTCCACCTTTTCCACAACGACTTCAGAAAAACAAACTGGACAAGCAGTTTGCTCGTTTCTTGAGGTTTTCAAAAAGCTTCACATCAACATCCCATTTGCCGAAGCTTTGGAAGAAATGCCCAGCTATGTAAAATTCATGAAAGACATTCTTTTATGAAAACTGAGATTAGGAGACTACGAGATAGTAGCATTAACGGAAGAATGCAGTGCCATCATTCAGAGGAAACTTCCCCCGAAGTTGAAAGATCCTGGCAGTTTCACTGTCCCATGCACCATTGGAGAACATTACATCGGTAAGGCTTTATATGATTTAGGAGCTAGTGTTAACTTGATGCCTTTTTTATTTACAGGAAACTGCAGATTGGAGAAGCAATGCCTACCTCGGTCTCGTTGCAACTTGCTGATCGAACGCTCGCATTTCCAAGAGGTGTTGTTGAAGATGTGCTGGTCAAAGTTGACAAACTCATTCTCCCAGCAGATTTCATTATTCTTGACATGGAAGAAGACAAAGAAGTACCTATCATTCTTGGGAGACCATTCTTGGCTACAGGTAAAATTGTGATTGATGTACAAAAAGGAGAACTGACCATGAAAGTGCAGGACCAGAAGTTACCTTCAATGTTTTCAAAGCCATGAAATTCCCGAGCGATGAAAAGGAAGAAGAATGCTTCAGAGTTGATGTTGTTGATAGTATCGTTCAGGATACTGAGCCAAATCCTACGGATACACTTGAAGCTTGCATCACCACCATATGACTGACAGCGAGCTAGATGCTGAAATCCTGGAATATATCAACTACCTTGATAAACCATTCCGATTCAAGGAGACACCACAAGTGGAAAGCCTCGAACTTCCAAAGAAAGATCGAATCAAGCCTTCAATTGAAAAACCACCACAGTTGGAACTGAAGTTACTTTCGAGCCATCTCAGGTACGTATTTCTTGGAAACTCTTCTGAATTACCTGTTATTATTTCTTCTTCGCTAACATTGGAGCAGGAAGAAAAATTGCTGAGAGTATTACGAGAGCACAAAAAGGCCATTGGCTGGACTATAGCAGACATTCGAGGTATTAGTCCATCATTTTGTATGCACAAGATTCTGATGAACGATGAATACAAACCCACAGTAGAGCATCACGGAGACTCAATCCAATCATGAAGGAGGTCGTGAAGAAAGAAATCATCAAATGGTTGGATACTGGCATCATTTACCCCATCTCAGACAGCAGTTGGGTAAGTCCTATGCAGTGTGTGCCGAAGAAATGAGGAATTACTATTGTCACAAATGAAAAGAACGAGCTAATTCCAACAAGAACGGTGACTGGATGGAGAGTATGCATGGACTACAAGAAGCTGAACAAAGCCACGAGAAATTACCATTTTCCACTACCATTCATTGACCAGATGTTAGACAGACTGGCGGGATATGAATTCTATTACTTTCTGGACGGATATTCAGGATACAATCAGATTGCCATCGCCCAGAAGATCGGGAGAAAACCACATTTACATGTTATTATGGTACTTTTGCTTTTCACAGAATGCCATTTGGATTATGTAATGCCCCCGCTACATTTCAGCGTTGCATGATGGCCATCTTCTCAGACATGTTGGAGCAGAGTATGGAGGTTTTTATGGATGACTTTTCTGCGTTTGGAGATTATTTTAACCACTGCTTGCAAAATTTGGAATAGGTGTTACAAAGGTGCGAAGATACAAACCTGGTACTCTATTGGGAGAAATGCCATTTCATGGTACATGAAGGCATTGTTCTTGGACACCGGATCTCACAAAAGGGAATTAAGGTAGACAAAGCAAAGATTGAAACAATTGAAAAACTACCTCCGCCGACATCTATCAAAGGGATTCGGAGATTTCTCGGACATGCAGGTTTTTATAGGAGATTTATCAAAGACTTTTCCAAGATTGCTAAACCTCTGTGCAATCTTCTGGAGAAAGATGTGCCTTTCAACTTCACCAAAGAATGCCAGGAAGCTTTTGAGATCTTAAAACAAAAGCTGATTTCTGCACCTATCATTGTAGCACCAGACTGGACCCTTCCATTTGAAGTGATGTGTGATGCTAGAACTTTGAATGAAGCTCAACTCAACTACATAACCACTGAAAAGGAGTTGCTCACAGTTGTGTACGCTTTTGACAAATTCCGCTCTTATCTGTTGGGTCCCAAAGTGGTGGTGTACACAGATCATTCAGCAATCAATACTTGATCAGGAAGAAAGATGCCAAACCCAGATTGATCCGTTGGATACTTCTTCTGCAAGAATTTGACATGGAGATCAGAGACAGGAAATGGACAGAAAACCAGGTGGCAGATCATTTATCGAGACTCGAGAATGAAGAAATAGCTGGCAAAGAACTGATATTCAAAGAAACTTTTCCAGATGAACAACTATTTGCCATGAAACAGCAAGATGCCCATTGGTATGCTGACTATGTCAATTTCATTGTATCAGGAAAATGGCTGTTGGAATGGACAACTAAGTAACGAAAGAAGTTCTTCAAAGAAGCCAAGCATTATGTCTGGGATGATCCGTACATGTTCAAACGATGTACTGATCAACTACTAAAACGGTGTGTTCCACAAGAGGAAGTCAATAATATTTTGCAGCACTGTCATTCATCACCATATGGCGGACACTTCAGCGGAAACAAAACTACAGCCAAAGTCCTACAATCAGGTTTGTTGTGGCCCACTCTTTTTAAAGATGCTTATCTTTTTTCTCTTCAATGTGACAGGTGCCAGAGAACGGGAAATATTTCGAGGAGAATGAAGGACCGTTGCAAAACATTCTGGAAGTGGAGATATTCGATGTGTGGGGTATAGATTTCATGGGACCCTTTATTCCATCATTTGGAAACTTGTACATCCTGGTTGCTGTAGACTACGTCTCCAAATGGGTCAAAGCAATTGCACTGCCATCCAATGATTCAAAAGTGGTGATCAAATTCCTGAAAAAGAACATTTTCACTCGGTTCGGAACACCTCGGGCAATTATCAGTGATGGTGGCTCACATTTCTGCAACAGATACTTTGATGCACTCTTATCCAAATACGGAGTTACTCACAAGGTTGCCACTGCTTATCATCCACAGTCAAATGGACAGGTTGAAGTTTCAAATAGAGAAATCAAAAGAATCTTAGAGAGAATTGTTGGATCAACAAGGAGGGACTGGTCAACAAAATTGGATGACGCATTATGGGCCTATCAAATAGCTTACAAGACACCCATTAGTATGTCCCCA
This sequence comes from Zanthoxylum bungeanum, assembly GCA_019454045.1. Taxonomy (NCBI): domain Eukaryota; kingdom Viridiplantae; phylum Streptophyta; class Magnoliopsida; order Sapindales; family Rutaceae; genus Zanthoxylum; species Zanthoxylum bungeanum. The sequence continues at coordinate 45,642 of SKCR01015800.1, forward strand.
TATCGTATGGTGTTTGGGAAAGCATGCCATCTGCCAGTTGAGCTTGAACACAAGGCGTACTGGGCATTGAAGAAGTTGAATCTTGATTCACAAGCTGCATGAGAGAAAAGACTTCACCAACTCAACGAATTGGAGGAATTTTGCCTATAGGCTTATGAGAATGCCAGATTGTACAAAGAAAAGACCAAGCAATGGCATGACCGAAAAATAGTGCACAGACAGTTGGAACCAATGCAACATGTGTTGTTATACAATTCAAGGTTGAAACTTTTCCCTGGAAAGTTGAAATCAAGGTGGTCAGGTCCATTTGTGATCACTCAGGTTTTACCATATGGAGTTGTTGAGTTACTGGATCTCAACACCAACAACACATTCAAGGTTAACAGTCAGCGTGTCAAGCACTACTGGGGAGAATTATTTGAGCGATAAAAAGAAAGTGTCACACTTTCAGATCCAGCCTAACATTTGAGAAGACACGTCTAGCTGACGACGTTAAACTTAGCGCTAGCAGGGAGGTAACCCATGCAATTTATGTATATATTGTGATTTGGTGTGTTTATTTTTTGCAGATTAAGACATTTCAGGATGGAATAAATTCTCGAAAATCTTCACAAGCAATTTCCTTCTCTCCCTCAAAACTCTCTGATGAAAGTCTACAAAGCTCGCTTGGAACGGATGAGACTACTGATGATCCATGATATTCCTAATGACATTCGTTGGGTAATCGAAGCACGGGTCCGATTAGCAGGTGAGTATTCTGATTCCTGTAATTCTTATTTGCCTGGATTTGGAAGAATTCATTGTGCAAGGAAACGTAGAGCTAAGCAAATGGGTGTTTGTTACAAATGTACACGCTGGAATTGCAATACTTGTTGTCGTTCTTTAGGAATGGTGTCTGATAATCGCGAAGACAAAATTAAATTCATTAGGGATGGCTTGAGTAAGGAGTCTGTAGATAATATTTCTTCGACTCTTGAGAGCATCCCAGTAGATATGTTCATATTGCCATTCGCAAATTACATACACAATTCCAAAAAGAAATACAACAGTTAAGTCTTGGGAATCTGACTCAAAAAGACCATGTTTGCCAATTTATAAGAAAAATGGATGAGAAGCTTGTCCCTGACGCATAGACGTCAATCAAGCCGCTACTTTTCTTGTACATATTATATCTATTTGTATTTATCTAATAATTGTGATTTGTTTTGTAATTTTCTTTTATTTTCTCCGACAGGATCCAGAGCTTTTTGACTATCACGATTTATTTTACTGTTTAACTAATAATTGTCATTTGGCAAGTACTAGTGCTATTATTTTACTCACCTTTTTCAAGTATTATAAATTCAACTCATCATTGCACTTTTGAAGACATCCAGAGTAAAACATGGAAGCCAATTCAAGAAGACGAGTTGAAAACATTTGTGTGTTTTGCGGTATTAGTGTTGGTGTTAAACCACAATACGTAGAGGCAGCACAGGAATTGGGTCGAGTCTTAGCTGTAAGGAATATGCATTATATGGCGAAGGCAATCTTGGACTTATGGGGATCGTTTCAAAAGCTGTACCCTTGGCGGAGGCAAATCTTATTGGACCATCGAACGGAGAAGAGCTAATTGTGCCAGATATGTCTGAACGACTGGTAGAAATGATTAACTGTGATGATGCTTTTATTGCTTTGCCAGGTGGCTTGGGTACATTGGAGGAAATTTTTACAGTATTATCTTGGGCAAACTTGAACACCATAAACCGCTTGCTTGGACTGTACAACATTGAAGGATTTTATGATTTTCTTTGTGTTTTTCTTGATGATGCCCGGAGAAATGATTCGTGACAAAACCTATGAAAGAACTCCTCTTTTTACTGCCAGAACTGCTCCGTATCTAATTGACCAAATCTTAGCCTATGAACCACAAATTGACCCTATCATTTCAAAGATAAATTGGTCCGAGGACGATCGTGGTAAGAGGCGTCGGTTAATCTGGATCTTAACCTTTAACTTTTCGTGTAGAATTTCAGCTAATCAGGTACTATCTCTAAAAACTCTTCTTCTACTGCTTAAAACATTGGGGACAATGTCTCATTTAGGTTTGGGGGAGGGAATTAGTTGATCAGTATCTTGTTTTTAGTGGTGTGTTGTTTTTATTTTTAGTCCAAAATTTTTCGAAAAATACAAAAAAAAATTGAAATTTTTTCAAAAATTACAAAAATATTTTGCGTTTTTGTGTTTTTATTTTGACTAAAAAGGTGAAATTGGTAAGAGATAGCTGAGTAAGGAGTTTCCACTCCTGAGACGTGTCTAAAACCTATTTTGGAACAAGTTAATTTTTGTTTATTTCCTTTTGAATTATTTAAATTTGTGAATTCTCCATAATACTGACTAAAATGGATCTTCATATGCTCACTTGGCAGGTATTATCAAACATGCATGGTAACATACGGACATGAGTTGTAATTGAAAAGTTTGTAATATTTAGTGCTCTAGTTTAATTGGAGAAAGCATCTCAAAAAGTGATGGAGTAAAAAAAAAAAAAACCTCTGAGGTCCGAGTTATTAAGTCTGTAGGGTGTTTTAACACCTAGTGCCCTAAAGCCAACTGGTTTGGGAGTCACTGGCCCAAAGCTCGTTACATGGATCAAGGATGTTGCAAAAATATATATATATCTGAAGTCTGAGTAATTAAGTCCGTAGGGGTGTCTTAACACCTGGTGCCCTAAAGTCAACTGGTTTGGGAGCCACCGACCCAACACTCGCTACATAGATGAAGATATTGTATATAAATAAATCAAAAATCAAAAATCACAGAAAAATCAGAAAAATTATTCTATTGTTGCAAAAAGGTGTGAATTCTGATAAAACTTTAGGACAAAAATTACTCCTCTTTTATCGACTGCACTTGTGACTGTTGTGGGCAAAAATGTGTTGATTAATATTTTGTCGGCTGTGCATATAGAGAATGGTAAATATAATCGGAGAATTTACTTATTCAGTAATTTAGAAAGAAAGAAAACAACTAGTAACTTGGAGTAGAAATTTCACATGATTAGTCAGTAACTTCTTTATTCTATTTTCTCATGTCTTTTTTACTTTTGTGTGCATTAGTTTTATTATATTTTTACTTTTATAAAACGTTTGTGGGTATCGTTGATGTAAGCCCTCACGAGACTATAACTCGTCCACTATGGACACCTAGGGGTTAAAGGCTTGTTGCATATGCTAAATGCAACCGTGATCCCTACGAAAGTGGCTTAGTTTGATTTTAATTGTTTCTTGTATTTTATTTTATTGTTTTGCTCGAGGAAAATCAAAATGTTAAGTTTAGGGGTGTGATGAGCGGAAAATATATCAATATTTACCGCCCCTTTTACTTAATATTTTGTTTAGTTTCTCGGGTTTGATGAACGTTTTGATGTGTTTTAGTTTATTTTGCAGAGATAAAATAATATTGGGACACAATAAAATCATTTAGGACGAAATGTGGGTCAAATAAGGGCAAAAATTGGACTTGACATATTAATTTTGGAGATTAGAAACTTGAAAGAGCGATTTAACGAATTGCAGTTTTGGAAATTCCAATTTTGCGCATCTGTCTTATTTGGGGCATAAAATTTTACTCCGATATCGGATTGAGCTGATTCAAGTTCCAGATTAAAGAAGACTCAAATCTCTACAACTTTGAAGACAAAATAATTTCGAATTCTGAATATTTCATGCCCGAAATTGATGAACCATACCGAAGTCTGTTGTGTGTAATTATTAAAGTCATTTTCAATCATTTTCAAAGCAAAAAATAAATTAATAAATAAATAATAAAAATTATCAAATCACCAGCAAACATGATAAGCAATTAGTGGAGCAATTAATAATGGATTTGGTGGAGTAATTAGTGGAGCAATTAATAATGGATTTGGTGGATGATTTGATGAAGGCAAAATTTTGCCTATAAATACCAAGCCATTTCATTTGTAAAATTCATACTTTCTTTTAAGGAATTCCTTAAGAAGACTAAGAAGATTGTATCTTGTTTGTTTATTTACAGCTTTCAGTAATTAATTTCCGCTTTCGCACTTTCTTTTCTTTACTTTTCAGTTTGTTTTTACTTTTCGCAATTTACTTTTACGTACAGTACTTTTCTTTCTTTAATTTTCAGTTTTTACTTTTTAGTAATGAGGAGGTAACTCCCCTTTGTTGGGGTAAAAGGTAAAACTTTTATTACTAATATTTAGATTAATCTCCCTTTATTATAATATATAAACTAGTTAAAACATGACTTAACGTGATGATACCGTCATATTGGTCGGTTGGTAATTATTTAAATTGATTTTAACCTGACTAAACTGGATACCGCCTGATTGGTCGGTTGGTAATTAATTATTAATTTGACTTAATTGGAAACCGCCTATATGGCTGGTTGGTAATTATCATGCAAAGTTAATATATTATATTAAGGGAGATATCTAAAATAGAAGTAATAAAAGTGGATTCTTTTACCTCAGCATTTTCTTTTATTGTACTTTTACTTTATTTACTTTTCAGCAATTTACTTTCAGCATTTACTTTTCAACAATTTACTTTCAGCATTTACTTTTCAGCAATTTACTTTTCAGCAATTTACTTTCAGCATTTACTTTTCAGTAATTTACTTTCAGCATTTACTTTCAGCATTTAATTTCAGTATTTTACTTTATGTCTTTTATTTTATTTAAGTTTTTTACTACCCATACATATGTATCGTAACTAAGCCAGTTATCTGGGGTTGTGATTAAATCTAATATCACCGATTTATAAGGGGTTAAATTACAGTTTGGGTAATATAAAGTTTTATTTATGAGCCTTAATCCTAATGCTTTTTATTAACTGACCATAATAAAATTGAACTGGTAAACTTAAAATGAACTTGGAAAATGGATATTAGGTTTAAGACCTTAGACTTAATAGCCCACGATCTTCTTGAGGATAAATAACCCTTTAATAGATTTCCTTACAGGATGAATATACCTTCGGGCGGGGGGGGGGGGTAGCCATAATTGGAACTTAATCTTAATAAATTCAGATAACTTGGTTAACATAGGTATATGATTAATCGGGTTATACTGGGTATTTGTATTTGACCATCAGAAGAGGCTTTTACATAATTTCGTGTTCCAGGTTAATAAATCAATATATTACACAAATCTAAAATAACCACTTCATCTTTTAAAAAGATATTGGAATGATTCACAACCCTGTATAGTTTTATAAATTTGAATTTTCTTCAATCTACTTTCAAGCAATTTTATTTACTTGTTTTAATTTTAAAGTCACCACTCAATCAAACAATCAATTCATTAGATACTTGTAAATATTTAACTTCATAAATTGATAACAAAAGGTTTAAGTCCTCGTGGGATCGATATTTTTTATACTACTTGAACGATACGTGTGCTTGCGTTATACGCGTGTGATTACGCACCGGTCAAGTGTCACTATAAGTTGTTTATCCTCAAATTAAGTTATTGGTCAAGATTTACTGACACGGATCGGTTTGTAAAATCCGTTGAGACCAGTACATGTCGTATATCAGAATAGTTCCGATGGTTTATCTGTAACGACCCGAATTATTTTAGCATGTCTGCGTGAATTTTATTTCTCCCGCGTGAGGCAGCCTCCGAGCGCGAAGTTTATTTTACGATAAAACATGAATTATTGTAAGGGATGAGTTAAAAGATATTAATGATTAATTTTTAAAAGGGACAATTGAGATTTATCAAATAGAATATATATATATATATATATATATCTAGATTTATCTAGATTTGTTTTTCACCCATTTAATTAGAAATTTCTACACACTCATTTAACACACACACACGTTAACACAACTCACGCACACAATATACATATACAGAACACACAGAGTCACGAAACCAGAAGACATAACAGAGAGAGAGAGAGAGCTGAGGCGAAATAGAAAGAGAGAGAAGAGATGAGAGAAATCAGAGGATGACCGAGAGAGAAAGAAACCGAAAACAGCGAAGAAGAAGAAAACGAAGCAGGCCGAGAGAGTGAGTGAAAGAGCAGCGAGAGATCGAGAAAGAAGAAGATCAAAGCAGAATTGAAGATAAAAGGGGAGGTTAGGCCGAGAAAGAGAGGGAAAGCTAGGGCAGTGGAGTGAAAGAACAGCGAGCAGAAGAAGATACCGAAAGAGAGACCCAATTAGTAAGTATATTATGCTAACATTTCCTTGAAAATTGATTGATTTAATAATTTGGTTTGAGATGGAAATTCGGAATTGGGTGAAATAATGGGTTGGAAGTATGTTAAACACATCCTAGATTAAGTATTTTGTATGAAATGAAAGTTATTGAATTAATTAGAGGAGAAGGAGAATCGGCAATGGTAACCCTAGAATTTGGGGTTTTTGGAATTAAGGAATAAATCTAATAAATGGCTGACTTGGAGATTTAAAGAGAGAATGAAAGATTGAAATATTTATGTGTTTAATGAGTAATCAAAATCTGATATTTGGTTTGCGATAGTGACAGCAGTAGAAATAGTAGTAATAAGGATTTAAATATATGTATAGATGGGTAAAGAACTTAACTAAGCTTTGATATTATTAGCACTTTGTTTAATTATTAAGTTAATCTTTTTGATTAGTGTGTGAACTTGTTTTTTTTGGGACTGTTTAAGTAGAATAATAAATCATACTAAACTTCAAGTGATGGTACATTGTATTTGATTAAAAAAAATATATATAATAAAAGATATGGATTAAGCACAGTAGACAAGCTAGAAAGCGGGGTTGTATCAGCAGCATCCTTAGTAGATGTCTTAATGTAATTTTTAAGCTGATTATTGCAGAGGATGTTAATTTCTAATTTAGGTTATTATGTATAGGGACACTGGACAGGATAAAAAGTAAAAGGCCAAAGTAGCAAAATTTTCTTTTTTATTGACTTTCGAATCATATAATGAAATTACATTCTGCAAGAAATAATTTCATAAGGCTATTTTCATATACTGGGACCTTTGTTATTAGTTGACTAAGCTTTAGCTTTGTTAGTGAGGGAGAGGATTGCTATCAATATAGAACATATTAACTTTTAGGACCGTAAAGTTCCTCTAAGATTTTAAGCTAACCAGATGAAGCTTAACTTTATAGATTACAAATCTAGTTTTGTTGCCTAGATTGGTTGCAGTTGTTTGCATTCCAAGTGGTTAATGTTTATTTGGCAAAGTTTTATGGCTTATGAAAGTGAAGGGTGGCATGTAAGTTATAAATTTGGTAATGATATTTATATATGTCGTGTGGCTGTTGAAGGTGCGAACGTACGAGAAAATGAATGAGTAGTTTATAGATATTAATAGTCTTGATATGATTTAAATGGCCTGAAAAGAAGAAAGTAAATGTTATGATATGAGAATATATTTGAAATGTCAATATATGTTATCTTGAGCGTGTTAATACGTATTTAAACAGATAGATACACATGACTGGTTAAAGAATGAGTTTTGTGTGTGTAAAAGATACTTAGTTTGCATATGTTTATAGGGTAGTAACAATTTAAGTGAATTGCTTGTTGTGTGTAAAGTACATTAAGGAGAATGAGTATATAGAATATAAGATGGCTAAAATGAAATCATGAAAAGAGCATGATTCACATGTTATTTAATTTATTGTACGCATGGACATAAGCACGTAACTGTATGACTATATAAGATAAGTTTGGTGTATGCTTAGAGTGTGCATTCTTATGAATGATTTTGATATACCATAAGTATGCATAAATGAATGCATGTACATATATGACAACATAAAGGATAGGAAATATGAAAGTATGATGAGTATGTGAAAGTATAAGTAATTAGTTTATATATATATACATGTGCATATCATGATTTTCAAAAGCGAGTTAAAGTTATGAATGATTTGAAAATCAAATATATTTTAAGAAAAGTTTCATATGCTTTTGACAGAAATATTTTTTAAAAAGGTTTGATACCGTTTTGAGACTTAAAGCATGAGTTTTATATTTTTCGGGGCATGAGGGAAAAACTTACTCCAGTATGTAACTTGAGATTCAGTTGGAATTGACGGATACTTTGGAATTGACGGATTCAGAGACATGTGCACATGTTGAGGACTGAGGGGACGCTCTCAGATCCTCCAGATGGGCTAGGGGGACGGCGATACGTAACGCCCCTAGACCCCAGTTTGAGCTTGGGTGGTAGCATAGATCCGCACCCCCAGCTCCAGTTTGTGGCTTGGGGGACGGCGATACGTAAAGCCCCAAGACCACCAGTTTCAGGGCAGGTATGGCATGCTTTGGGGGACGGTGATACGTAACACCCCAATGTCATGAGTTTGCATATCTGGCTCTAGGGCGTATGGGGGGACGACGATACGTAACGCCCCCATGCGTCAGTTTTTCAGCAGACACTCAGATATCAGTTTTTCAGAAAAAGAGTTTGAAATGTTTTAAAACAGTTTTCAGAGATAAAGATTTCAGATAGTGACTTCAGTTTTCAGAAACAGTTTACAGATGAGTAGTTTTTAGAAACAGTTTCCAGAAAAAACAAGTTTTAGAAAGACTAAGTTTTATAAGAAGCTTCAGAAAAAGAGTTTTCAGGAAACGTTTTCAGAAACGAATTTCAGAAAGGAGTTTTAGAAAGATTTTTTTTTTTTTTTTAAAAAAAAAAAAAAAAAAAAAAAAAGTATTTTCTAAAACCATGGCATGTTATAATAGAGTTTAATTTACAAATTATGCATATAAGTCATACATTCTGGTTATCATTTGAGGGGCATATAGTTGACATTAATGCATAATAGCATGACTATATATGTGTATATATAATTGATGTATACATGTATTGTATGTTTACATAGAATAAATATTTTGTAAAGCGTTAATGCATGATAACATGATTCCATATGCATGTATGAGTTGTTGATGATATTTAAAGAAAGTTAAAGAAAGAATGTTATGGTGATCACTTAGTCCAGATTAGTTATGAGTGTAGAAGAAAGTAAAGAGGAATTAGATTAGCGCAGCAAAAGCGTGATGGGTTTTGATATGATTATTAGTGATATAGAGGCTTGATGTATATATTATGAATGTTGGTAAATGAAAATAACAAAGAGAAGTTAAGTATGTTTGTGATAAGTAATACAGCTTGTGTTTTGCTAAATGGTTAGAAGTTAGGTAATTAATTCAGACTTATTACATGTTTGTATGGCCACATAGAAAGCCAGGACGATTACAGATTCGGAACTCAAATTTTGCATGTGTTTGACGCTCAAGAAATGAGCATAGTTACTTACTGAGTCATTATGACTCACAACCCAACAGTGTTTGAGTTTTGCAGGTTGGTGACCAGATCGGTCAACCAGATACATCAGAGCTTGAGGAGCCGGATAGCAGTGCTGCAGTCAGCCAGTCACCAGGTCTTTGGAGGATCTAAGTGTGGTTGTAAAGAGTTTTAAGTTGAATAAGATTGAGTTGTTGTACAGAGTTTAAGTTTGTAAAAGTTTTTGTTTATACGCATTTTCGGGCATGGAGCCCAGTGGTATTATGTCTTGAATTGATTATTTTAGTGTTAGCTTGTGTGTTGGGCCCTATAGGTTGTATTGAGATGCTGGACTTTGATCCAGGTTGCATGACTTTTAACAGAAGTCATGTCGAATTTTCGACAGAGTCAGAGGCTTATGGAGGCAGGATTAGCCTGTTTCCTGTCGGTAACATCCTGACTTAGGCGGGATGTTACATTATCCCAATGAACCATGAGTCTTGGGAGACTCGTATAGATGTGTAGGTGTTTATTTGATAAACACTGAATGACTCACCGAAGATTTCCTAATAGATGGTGCACCAACGTCAATAAGAATCTTCTCGGGTTGAGTAGCATAGTGATTCTTTGACTTGAGATATCACTGTGGATATATGAGTTATCTTTCATACTTAAATGGCAGTCACGTCACCGATCTATTAAGATCGGACCTCCGCATGTTCGTTGGGTGTGGACTCATGCTCATGATATCCTGTGTGTATCCAGATAGGATCCGTCAGTCCTGTGTATAGGGCATAGCTAGTCCATTATATGATTAGCAATCTGTTAAATCTATGGCCATAGTATATTTCGGAAGTGAGTTCCTAATGTTATTTAGAGATTGCTAATTGATACGTCGACGAGATTATTCCTATAGAGATTTGACATTTATATCTATATCTTAGGGATAATCCGGATACTTGTGACGGAGGGATTATACGTATGCAGTGACCTCGATGATTCAATGAGTTTATCCATGGCCGTCATAATTAACGGATGGGTGAATTATGGACACTAAATTGGATTTCGTGACGGATATACCTGAATCTAGAGAGTCTCACTAATAAGATATACTCGTAGAGCACTAGGGCAACAGTTATGAATAATACGGATTATTTATAACTCGTTTAATGGTTAAACGAAAAATACATGCAATCTGGACTTGACGGTCATTTCCGAATTAATGTGTATTTGTATTTAATATTTGGTATTATTAAATATACATTAATTAAATAACAAATTGTGATATTTGGCTTATATCATTAATATATGTATTTGAGATATTTAATGTAAATATAATACATATATTTGAGATATTTATATTTATTATTTAATTATTTCATTGTTAAATAATTAATTAATTAATTAATATTTCAAATATCTTAAAGTAATGATTTTGCTTTATTAAAGTTTGTAAATGGCTTAATGCCATTGGAACACATTTATTTGCTTTATTAAAGTGAATGAAAAAGGTGGACTAATGGTATTTAAACAAATTAAAATAATTGTTATTTTTATTTGTTTGATAATTGGCATTTACGTAAATAAAAAGGCAAAATTGGTTTTGTTTTTTTGGTGATGAGTTTCCAGAGAGCAACTCACGCACACTTAGGCAAGTTTTGAAACAAAAAATTGCAAAGAAGAGTGGAGAGCATTTGAAGGAAAACAAAAGGAAAAGCTTAAGCATTTTTTGAAAAATTAGCAAGTATTTCTTTATTTCCTTCAACATGAAAATTGTTTCAATATTCTTAACTTCAAATTGTGTTGTTAAGATTATGTCTCTACTCTTTGAATTTGTAATTAAATTTGTTCAAAGCTTGTTGGATGTAATTAGCATGTATAATTGATTTATAAAGCTTATTGGTGTAATTAAGCTTAATAAATTAATTTGAAATTAAAGTTGTCATTCTAGAGTTGCTTAGACATTCATAAATGACGTAGAATGAGTTGTTTCATGATGGTGAGACTTGATTGGTGTGGTATTGGATTGATTAAAGTGTTGAATTAATTCAATTTAGTGTAAATTGAATAATTGGAGTAATTTGAGAAATTAGGGTTCTTAAATTAATCTAATTTTGGGGCTTTTCATGTATGTTGTATATTCTGATGTATATTTGGTGTGTATCAAATTTTAGATTGATTGGATTTGATCTTGATATGTTTTGAACATTTGGGGCCAAATCGTAATTAATAAAAATTTGGGGACCCTCTCGGTAATTTGGAGAAATTGAGGGGTTTGAGTTGAAAATTCTGTTTTCATGTTTTGAACATGTTAAAAATCATTTTAGAACTGATTTGGAATCATCCAAAAATGTATTTGACAATTTTAGGACTAAAATGTAAAATTTGCAAAGTTAGGGGCAATTCTGCAATTAATGATAAATCTGATTTTTCAGATAAAAATTCAGTTTTTATTGATTGAGTAATTAGAATAAATTGATTTATTTTAATTCTCCAAGAAAAATATTTATCGGAAATTGTTTCGAAGTGAAAATACACGAAAACGGCAAAAACGGCGTTACCGGGTAACGGCAGCCTGGTCACTGTTTGGACAGTCTACGTACTGTCTAAATGTTTTAGGGGCTGACCTGCGCAGTCCCCATGAGCATTGGTTGGTCGGTTCGGCCGGAAACACGTTTTATGCTATTTTACGGAAAAACATTTTCGTAAAAGTTTTGCGGTGTTTCAACATTATTTATATCGTTATATGATATCGAATAAATATGTTTAGGTGAAATATGAATGAATTATTAATATTTGATATTGAATAATTTATTTGTAAGTTTAAAAATTTTAAACTACAATTTCGCCGAAACGCGCTCCTTCCGTTGCGCCTCCCCGATCGAACCCCAACAGTTTTTGGCGCCGTTGTCAGAGACTTATTTATCTTTTACTATTAATTTTGGGGTTAGATACCTTTACTTGTGTCTAATTTGTTTTTACTTATTATTTTTATTTTTTGTTTTCAGGTCTCAGTCACTAAATGAGAAGAACCAGAAGCTTTGAAATCCGTCCGCTTGACCCAGAAATTGAAAGAACCATCAGACAGTTGAGAAGGGAAAGACGAGAAGGCCAATAAGCACTGATCAACATGGAACCTAAACCTTTGGAGGTTGTACCTGTTGGATAATTATGAGATATAGCATAACTATTTGTAAAAGACATGGTGTTTTTGTACAAATTAATATATGACAAAAGAAATTGCTATTTTATCATTTTATAATTGGATTACTTGATATATATAAATGATAAAAGTCCTTATGATTAGTTCTGGATTAATAACATATGATACAGTATTAATCCACGAGCGGTTTAATCATTAAATATCCATAGTCGTAGTATTATCGAGACTGGACATCGATAATGTGGAATATACTAGTATTACACTTGTGCGCGTTATGGAAGCTTAACGACATAGTTCTCATATATTTAAGTATTTGATAGTTATGCAAGTGTGATAGGAGGTTCTGTTAGTCATTGGACCGGGAACAATTTCGCTTTGGATAGACCCCTCGGAATCCCATTGGTAGAATGACTATGTGTCTATGGGAATCCGAATCAGGGTAGTTGTATGTGGTCTTAACCTGAGACTTGCATCGCTAATACTAGCGACAATCAGTATACTTTGGTTTTGGTCGTCCGGAGCTTTAACAGGTTCTGTGTACGCCTCTTCTGGGTTTACTGATAATTGTAGTGTATTGGGTGTGATGTCAAGATGGAAATATCACTTCAGTTATATGGAGATGATGATCACGCAGGGATACGGAACTAGTACTCTTAAATGCTACAGCTATCGGGATAGTATCACTAGGTCATGATTATCCGATTACAGAGACTAGTTGCTGATGATCCGATATATGCTTCGTACGGGGCGGACACAATTCCAACCTCAGGCCTAGCATGTGACATCTGATATTGGATCGTATTGCGCAATACATTGTATACTACGCCTGATAAAGATTATATATTCATCGTTGAATATTTCTGGAGAATTGGGTAGGCAGGGTGCTTTGCTAGAAGCTAACCATGCCTTGTAAATCGGTAAGAACGTGGTACTGGGTACGCACGTGTTCGGATAGTCCGATAACCGTATTTACTGCCAACATATCCAGGGATCTCTTGGGTCGCTTCCCAAAGATTCACCGATGACATTTGACTCGAACAGAATTAATTTGAGATTAATCATGAGAAAGAAAATTAATCTGGGATTAATTACGGCAAGAATTTATCTGGGATTAAATTCGCATATAAGAGATAACGTGATTAATTTGGAATTAATCGGTAAAATAAATTTAATAGTTAAATTGGATTTTTCTATTTAATTTATTTATATAGGCTAAAATAATATATTGAATATATTAAATTGAAATTGGATTTCAATACGGAATTAAAATTGGATTTTAATTCAAGCGAACGAATTAATTTGGAATTAATTCGTAGGCGACTTTCGTAATAATTTTGCGAGGCATAATTATTTAATTAAATTAGATTTAATTATTTAGCGACAGAAAATTCGTTTAGTCGGATTAAACGAATCTGGGCCCAAAGCTTAGTTGTGTGTTGGAGAAGCCAACCAAATTTTGAATTTCAAAGTGGTAGGACCCACTTGACTTACATCAACTTGTCAAAAGTTGATGGAAGTGGTTGAGCTCATTTATTTCCATCTTTCACACAAACTAAAGTGTGTTGAACAAGTTTTGATATACTTATTTTGGTTTTTGGAAAACTAATACACATCAATTTGGTAACAAGTGAAAAACACTTTTCTCTCACTTTTTTTGGCTTGGCCGAGAGCTTCTCATCTCAAGGGAAAATTTTGCTTCAATTTTTCCTTTTTGCTAGCACATCAAGAGTTGATTAAGGTGATAGGGAAACTCACCCTTGAGTTTGCAATTGGATTTGAAAGCTTGGAGCTTCCAACATACAAAGAATTTTTGAAAACTCTCATCTGATCAATGTAAGTTTTTTTTCGCAAACTTACTTATTCTTTCACACACAAATCATGACTTAGAGACCTTGGGCATGTCTAGACACTAACAGTACCACCAATTCCCATTCGAGACAGAACTATTCCAGTGGTTGATGGCTTCATTTCATGTATTGTACTTCCTCTCTTACTAGCAAATGTGTCTGACATCAAAACATGCATTCAGATGATACATCAGTCAGTTCAATTTGGGGGGAATGCAACTGAAGATCCTAATGCCCACATCAGCAACTTCCTGGAAGTTTGAGGCACATTCAATTACAACTAAGTGGCAGAAGAAGCAATGAGACTGCGTGTTTTTCAATATTCCTTGAAAGACAGAGCTAAGGCTTGGCTATATTCACTACCAGCAGGTTCCATCACAACTTGGAATATTCTAGCTACCAAATTCCTTGCAAAGTACTTTCCCCCAGCCAGAACTGCAAAGTTGAGGAATGACATTACATCCTTTGTACAATATGACTCAGAATCCCTCTGCGAAGCTTGGGAAAGATACAAGGATTTGCTCAGAAACTTTCCTCACCATGAGATTGGAAAGTGGCTACAAGTCCAAACCTTATATAATGGACTTTCTAGATTAATGAGAACCATAAATAATGTTGATGCTAGAGGAGTTTTAATGAGAAAATGAGAGAATCGGGCTTGGGACTTAATTGAAGAAATGGCCAACAAAAATTCTTTGTGGCCAACAGAAAGGAGCATGATTCAAAGAATCGCAAGAATTTACGAAGTTGGAGCCAACACAACAATGAATGCCAAGCTGGATCTGATTTGTAAAAATCTGGAAACTCTTAACATGAAGGTTAATGCTGGATCCACAAGTTCACCATATGGAGGAGCACCGGAGGCAGAATCATACAACCAACATGATGAGACGGTGAATTATGTCAACAATTTCAACAGACAGATGGACAATTCATATTCCAATACCTACAACCCAGGTTGGAAGAATCATCTCAATTTCACATGGAGCAACAATTCAGGGCAGATGAACAATCCACCACCAGGATTCCAACAGCAAAACAAAGGCCATGAGTATGAAAAATAACCAGGAATAATAGAAGTGTTGGCTTACTTGAAAAAGCTAGAAGTAAAATACGATTCTCAAACAACATCATATGATGCCATATTTTAATCCTAAGCAGCATTAATTCAAAGTCAATAAGCATCTTTGAAAATACTGGAGAATCAAATGGGACAATTAGCCAATGCTCAGAGTTACAGAACGCAAGGTACCCTTCCTAGCAACACAGAACCAAATCCAAGGAACATGAGGAAGGATCAATGTCATGCCAGCATTTTGAAAAGCGGTACTGATATCAACAAAAATGTTGGAGTCAAGGCAACTGTTGAGGAAGTTCCAAAAGAAAGCAGTGAAACAGATCAACAGCTGGAGGAAAAATAGGCAAAAGCAAATGATCGAGAAAGATTTACTCCATCTCCACCTTTTCCACAACGTCTCCAGAAAAACAAACTAGACAAGCAGTTTGCTCGATTCCTGGAGATCTTCAAAAAGCTGCATATCAATATTCCATTTGCAGAAGCGTTGGAATAAATGCCAAGCTATGTCAAATTCATGAAAGACATTATGTCACGAAAGCGGAGATTGGGAGATTACGAGACAGTAGCATTGACAGAAGAATGCAGCGCCATCATTCAGAGGAAGCTTCCCCCAAATTTGAAAGATCCTGACAGTTTCACCATCCCTTGCACCATATGAGAACATAACTTCGGTAACGCTTTATGTGATTTAGGTGCTAGTGTTAACTTGATACCTTTTTCTATTTAACTACAAATTGGAGAAGCAATGCCCACCTCAGTCTCTCTGTAACTTGTTGATAGATCGCTCACATTTTCGAGAGGTATAGTTGAAGATGTGTTGGTTAAAGTCGACAAACTCATTCTCCCATCAGACTTTATTATCCTTGACATGGAGGAAGACGAAGACGTGCCCATCATCCTCGGAAGACCATTCTTGGCTACAGGTCGAACCATTATTGTTGTACAAAAATGTGAACTAACCATGAGGTTACAGGACCAAGAAGTAAAATTCAATGTTTTCAAAGCCATGGAATTCCTGAATGATGAAAAGAAAGAGGAATATTTCAGACTTGATGTGATAAATATTACCGTGCAGAACTCCGATGCAATGCAAAGTTCCACTGACAAACTTAAAGTATGTCATCTACCTGTGGAGTCTGAAGATAAAATGTATTGCACACTAAACAAGTTAAATCTTGAACTGCAAGCAACTGAAGAGAAAAGGCTCCACCAACTCAACGAATTGGAGGAATTTCACATACAGCCTTTCGAGAATTCCAAATTATACCAATAAAAGGCCAATAAGAGACATGATGAGAAGTTAGTGCGCATACAACTGGAACCGGGGCAACGGGTATTGTTCAGCAAATCAATGTTGAAATTTTTCCCTGGGAGGTTAAAATCACGGTGGTCAGGTCCATTCTTAATCACTCAAGTTTTACCAGATAGAACCGTTGAGTTACATGATCCCAATTCTAATGAAAATTCAAGGTTAAAAGTAAGTGTGTCAAGCACTACTGGGGAGAATCATTGGAGCGACAAAAAGAAAGTGTCACACTTTCAGATCCAGCCTAATGTTTGGATAGTCATGTCTAGCTAACGATGTTAAACTTAGCGCTAGTAGGGAGGCAACCCATGCAATTTGTGTATATATTCAGATTTGGTGTGTTTTATTTTTATGTGTTTAATTTTGTAGGTTAAGTCACAGACATGATGGAAGACGTTCTCGCAAATCTTCACAAGCAATTTCTTTTTCTCCCTCAAAACTCTCTGATAAAAGTCTACAAAACTCGAATGGAATGAATGAGACTTCTGATGATCAAAAGTATTCCTAATGACATTCGTTGGTTAATTAAGCACGGGTCCAATTGGCAGGTGAGTCCTTTGACTCTTTTATTGCATATCTGCCTGATTTAGGAAGAAACACCTATGCTAAGAAAAGAAGAGCTAAAAGAATGGGTGTTTGCTATAAATGTGCACGCATGACATGTAATACTCGTTGTCGTTCTTTAGGAATGATGTCTGATAATCGTGAAGATAAAATTAAATTCATTAGGGATTGCTTGAGTAAGGAGTCTTTGGATGACATATCATTGACTCTTGAGACGCATCCCAGTGGATATGTGTATCACGCAATTCACATGTTATATACATAATTTCGAAAAGAAAGACAACAATTAAGTCTAGGGATTCTAACTTTAAAAGACCATGTTTGCCAATTTATAAGAAAATTGGATGGGAAGATTGTCCCTAGCGCATAGATTTCAATCAAGCCGTTACTTCCTGTAAATATTATTATCTATTTGTATTTATCTAATAATTGTGATTCGTTTTATGATTTTCTTTTATTTTCTCCGACATGATCCAGACTCTTTGACTTTCACGATATATTTTACTGTTTAGCTAATAATTGTCATTTAGCAGGTACAATTGCTATTTTTACTCACATTTTTCAGGTTCTATAAATTTAGCTCATCATTGCACTCTTGAAGACATCCAGAGTTGAGAAAAAAAATGGAAGCAAATTCAAGAAGACGAGTTGTAAATATCTGTGTGTTTTGCGGTACTAGTGTTGGTTCTAAACCAGAGTTCGTTGAGGCAACACAAAAATTGGGTAAAGTCATAGTTGAAAGGAGTATGGTGATGGAAATCTTGGACTAATGGGGTGCATTTCAAGAGCCGTAAAGGAATGAGGTAGTCAAAAACTGGGAATCATCCCAAAACCTTTGGCATATGCGAATCTTATAAGACAATCAAACGGAGAGGAACTAATTTTACCAGGTATGTCTGAACGACTGGTTGAAATGATTAATCGTGCTGAAGTTTTTATTGCTTTGCCAGGTGGCTTGGGCACGATGGAGGAAAGTTTTACAGTAGTATCTTCGGTGAACTTAAATATACATCAGAAACCGATTGGACTGTTTAATGTTGATGGATTTTATGACTTTCTTTGTGTGTTTCTTGATGATGCCCGAAGAAATGGGTTCGTGTCAAAACCTGTAAAAGATATCCCATTCACTGTTAGAACTGTCCAGGATTTAATTGACCTACTTTTAGCCTTTGAACCAAAAATTGACCCTATCATTTCCAAGATTAACTGGTCTGATAATGATTGTGGTAAAAAACGTCGGATAAACCTGGATCTTAACCTTTAATTTTCTTTTTAAGATGTAAAATTTCAGCTAACCATGTACTGTTTTCTAACTCTTCTTCTACTTTAGATATTGGGGACAATATCTCAATTAGGTTTGGGGAAGGGGAATAGTTGACTAGTATCTTGTTTTTATTTTTTCGTTTTTATTTGATTTTTAGTCAAAATTTTTCAAAAAAAATTTTAAAAAATTTAGAAAATAAAAAAATATTTTTTGTTTTTGTGTTTTTAATTTGACTAATCAGGTGAAATTGGTGTGAGATAGCTGAGTAAGGAATTTCCACTCCTGAGACGTATCTCAACCTATTTCGTAACAAGTTAATTTTTGTTTATTTCTTTTTGAATTATTTAATTTGTGAATTCTCTATAATACTGACTAAAATGGATCTTCATATGCTCAATTGACAGGTATTATCAATATGCATGGTAACATACGGTCATGAGCTATAATTGAAAAGTTTGTAATATTCAGTGCTCTAGTTTAATTGGAGGAAGCATCTAAGAAAGTGATGGAATTTAAAAAAAAAAATTGTGTATATTATTTAAAAAATATATATATGAGATCCGAGTAATTAAGTCTGAATGAGTGTTTTAATACCTAGTGCCCTAAAACCAACTGGTTTGGGAGTCACTGGCCCAAAGCGCGCTACATGGATTGAAGATGTTATAAAAAAAAACATCTGAGATCCGAGTAATTAAGTTCGAAGGGGTGTTTTAACACCTAGTGCCCTAAAACCAACTGGTTTGGGAGTCACTAGCCCAAAGCTCGCTACATGGATTGAAGATGTTATTAAAAAAAAAGATATCTGAAATTTGAGTAATTAAGTCTGTAAGGGTGTCTTAACACCTAGTGGCCTAAAGCCAACTGGCTTGGGACTTACTGACCTAAAGCTCGCTATATGGATTGAAGATATTGTAAAAAAAATAAAAAATCAGAAAAAAATTCCATTGCTAAAAAAAAGTGTGAATTCTGATATAACTTTAGGACAAAAATATTACTCTCTTTTCAACTATACTTATGAATATTGTGGGCACAATGAGCTGATTAATACTTTGTTGGTTGTGTATATGGAAAATGGTAAAAATAATCAGAGAATTTACTTATTTAGTAATTTAGAAAGAAAGAAAACAGTTATTAACTTGGATAAGAAGTTTCACTTGTTTAGTCACTAACTTGTTTATTCTCTTTTCGTTTGTCTTTTTGCTTTTGTATGCATTAGATTGACCTTTGTGGGTATCGTCATTGTAAGCCCTCACGAGACTACAACTCATCCACTAGGGACACCTAGGGGTTTAAAGGCTTGTTGCATACACTAAATGTAACTGTGATCCCTATGAAAGTGGCTTAGTTTAATTTTAATTGTTTATTGCATTTTATTTTGTTATTTTGCTCGAGGACTAGCAAAATGTTAGGTTTTGGGGTGTGATGAGCGGAAAATATATCAATATTTACCGCCCCTTTTACTTAATATTTTGTATAGTTTCTCGAGTTTTATGAACGTTTTGATGTGTTTTAGTTTATTTTGCAGATAAAATAAAATCGGGACTTAATGGAATCAATCAGGACGAAATGTGAAACAAATAAGGGCAAAAACTGGACTTGACATTTTGATTTTGGAGATTGGAAACTTGAAATGGCGTTCTAACGAAGTACAATTTCAGAAATTTCAACTTTACGTAATTATCATATTTTGGCCATAACCTTTTATTCCGATATCAGATTGAGGTGATTCAAGTTCCAAATTAACGAAGACTCAAAGATCTACAACTTTGAAGTTCATAAGATTTTTGAATTATGAAGTTTTCATTACTGAAATTGATGAAAAATCTGAAAGTGTGTTATGTGTAATTATTAAAGTCATTTTCAAAAATAAAAATAAAAAATAAAAAATGGAAATTATCAAACTTCCACCAAACATGCTTGAGTATTTGGTGTCATATTTGGTGTCATATTTGGTGTCATGTTTGGTGGCATGTTTAGTGGAGAAATTGGTGGAAGCCTTTATAATTGCCTATAAATACCAAGCTAAACTTTGTAAATTTTTCATGCTTTCCTTGGGAGATTTCTGCATGAAAACCTAAAAAAAGTGTCTTTCATGTTTATTTAAGTTTTCTTGTATTTTCTCTTTATTTATTTAATAAAGTTTTGAGTGTTTTTAATTACATCATGAGTAGGTAATCTCTTTTTGCTGGAGTCTGGGGGGAAACTTTTAATATAATAATTTAGATTTACTCCATGAATTTAAATAAGTAAATTGAATTAATTATTTACCACCTATATGATCAGTTTTATATTATTGGACTTAATTTCCGCCTATATGGTCGGTTTATGTGCTAACTTTGTTACCACATACATGGTCGGTTTATATGATTTTGTTACCGCCTATATGGTCGGTTGGACCTTGGATAAATGACATCCACCTCATATGTGGTCAGTTTTAATATAATTAATTCAAGAAATGATTAATTGATAAGGGAGTAATCTATATTTGAAGTATTAAAAGTGAAACCCATAGCTCCAGCATTTTCTTTTATTGTGAAATTTTCTTTACTTTTTAATTTTCCATTATGTTATTCTATTTAACTATGCATTTTGTAATTTTAGGTATGTTTTGTAACTAAACATATTATCTAGGGGTGTGATGAATTCCAATATCATCGGTTTATAAAGTTGGTTATTCTATTTCTTGGGTAATATAAATGTTTATTTATTGAGTCTTAAGCTTAATACTTCTTGTTAACTGGCCATTAATAAGATTGATTTGGAAAAGGGATTTTAGGTTTAGTCTTAGACTCAATAGCTCACGATCTCACCTTGGGGCAAGAGACTTTTAGGTAGATTTCCTTACATGATATGAATATACCTGTCGGGCGGGGGTAGCCATAATTGGAACTTAATCTTAATGAATTCAGATAACTTGGTTAACATATGAATATAGTTAATTGGGTTACACTGGGTATTTGCATCTGACCATCGGAAGAGGCTTTTGTATATTTTTGTGTTCCAGGTTAATAAACCGATATATTGTACAAACATGAGATCACCACTTCATCTTCAAAAGATATTGGAATGATTCACAACCCTAGATAGTTTTATAATATTGATTTTTCCTTTAATTTACTTTCGTATTATTTTATTCACTTGTTTTCAGACAAAATCATCATCCAATCAACAATTAATCTATTAGGTACTTGTAAAAATTTAACGTCATAAATTGATAGCTAAGGTATTAAGTCCTCGTGAGATCGATATATTTTATACTACTTGAGCGATACGTGCGCTTGGGTTACGTGTGTATTTACCACCGATCAGTACTTGAGGCATTATGTGACTACAAGCCAGAAGAATTGGGGTGGATTTACTTAATGTGGCCCAATTCTCATACAATCTACAAAAGAGTTCATCAATAAGAATGAGCCATTTTGAGATAGTTTTGGGGCAGCAGCCGCTGACCCCGCATAAGGTGATCAAGTATAGCACTAGGGCAAAGTGTCCTGCAGCATATAGGTTTACGCGAGAGAAGTACGATATGTTGGAAGAGGCGAGGGAAAGTCTCGAGAAAGTAGTGTGTAGAATGAAGAAGTATGCTTAAAAATACGATGATGATGGAATTTCATATCGGTGCCGGCTGTTGCTTAAATTAACTCTTCAAATCTGGAAGAAGGTCAGCAGTAAGGTAGTGCATCACGGGTTGGTGCCAAAGTATGATGGTCCATTTGAAGTAGTGAAAATAGTGGGTCAAGTTGTAGGGGCAAATGTGGAACCCTTAGGGTCAGATCGATGTCCTGCGCAGTGGGAGTATGTCTAACCCATAGATATCAATCATGGTGTATTTTTAAATTATTTTATGGAATACTATATTTCGTTACGAATCCGTAGGAAAAAATCGAGGTCGAATCGGAGTCCAGAAACTCAAGAACGAAGAAAATGAAGGTTCAGAGCTCATGGGCAACAGCTCTCGGCATGTCGCGACACGTGGGCTTGGGAGTCGCAACGCCCAATCTGTGAATGCTTGACATCACAACGCGTAAGGGTGAGTATCGCAACACTCGTAACTCTGAGAGGTGAGTGTCACAATGCTGAAGATCGGAGTCGCGAAGCTGTCTTGTGTAAAATATTGGTAGTGAGCAAATTCACCTTGAATCCAATCCAAAACACTTCCAATATTCTCTAAATACTTCAATACACATAAATCCAATTTTAACATCAAAACCAACATCAACACATGTTATACAACAAACATACATGTATTATATATATATATATATATATATATATATATATATATATTATGATCAAAATATTAACCAAAATATAATCTCATAATAAAGTAACTCATGAACAATTCTATGTCACTCAAAAGTGGTCAAGTGATCCTAAAATGGTAGCCATAACTCCAAGCTATTATCTAGAGTTCAAAACTCTAATTTTTATGTTTCATGTCCAACATGAACATTTTGACCTAATTACAAGCATATTGTGTGTATGTTTCCAAAATATTTATACACAATTCATTAGCCTAATTTTAACATCAAGCTATGTTATTATGTATCCAATACATAATACACCACTATATATTAATTAATGATAACAACTCACTCATGAAAACATAACTTTAGAGAAGATCAAACTTACCTAGCAAGCTTGATTACTAAATCAAATCTTCTTCTCATTATTGAAATGTTGTAGAGAACTTCCAAAGCTAGCAAGCTTGATTCGAAGATCCAATCTTTTTCTCCTTCTTGTTGTAGATAACTTCCAAAGCTTCTCCCATAAAAACTTTACTTAGGCTAATATTTCTTTCTTTTGCTTAATGTTTATTTTAGTTTACTTTTCCTTGATTAAAAATTTGCCCAAACTTATCTTTCATAGCAAAACTTATTCAATTTTAATTAATGAAATTTCTAATAAACTTTTATGTGGGCTTAATCGAATTTGTCCATATATGTATAATTATGTGTGACCAATCAATCACATTTGTCTACCATTTTGATTTAATCTAATTAAATCAAGACAAAGTTTAATTAATGAATTAGTTGAATGTCTACACCTTTGATTTAATATAATTAAATCAAATCAAATACACATATTATTACATATCTGTAATTATCAAAATATCCTCTAATGGTAGAAATATTTATGAAATTACAACAAAGCTCTTGTATGACTTTGGATTAATCCAATTAATCCTATTGGGTTAAAGTAAATAATTAATGTTATCCAATAATATTTAATTATTATAGTTGATAATTATAATATCAAATATTATTTAGGGTTATTTACATTTTACTACTAAAGTTATGATAAAATAACAATTGAGTACTATTAATATTAACATATTACACTTAACTACTAAACTTATATAAAATTTAACATTTTACTACTTTTCCATCTAAACCGTTAGTTGACCGTCAGTTGACCTTTAAAAAGATTGTTTTATCCTCAAAATAAAATAAAAGTAAAAATACAATTATACCCTTTAAAAACATATCTAAATCTTATATATAACAATAAAAGAGATGCAATTAACAATTACATTTATAAAAATACTTAGTCTCTAAACTGGCCATAAAACCCAACAAAATAAATAATTTAATTTACCAAATTAATTTAATAATTAACTTTCTCATAATATCCAAAATACTTTAAAGTATAACAATAAAAGAGATGTACTAAAAGAATCAGTAATTCTTTGTTCAATTATATATTGGCAGTGGAATGGAACAATAAAGACAATGAGTAATCGTATTGTCAATATATTTTTTAGTTTTATTTTTGTTATTCCTTTCGTAATGACAAAATCACCCTTAATTTTTTTAGAATATTTATAATTTATAATAATTTATGGGTTAAGACTCTTTTATCCTTACGATGTCAGCATGATGTCATTGTCAACTAACGGTCAACTAACAGTTTGGATGGAAAAGTAGTAAAATGTTAAATTTTATATAAGTTTAGTAGTAAAATGTAATATGTTAATATTCATAGTACCCAATTGTTATTTTATCATAACTTTAGTAGTAAAACGTAAATAACCCTATTATTTATTATAAAAATATCGGCTACCCAAGTGCTCAACGAGTACACTTCATATTGCAGGACTCTCTAAGTCCAGATATGTTCATCATATAAGCCTATCTTATATCTACGTAATTTGACCACCTCCAAATTCACGAAGAACACGAATGACCTTTCTAAACTATACAAGTCGAGGTCATCACATATGTTTAACAATCCCTCCGTCGTAGGTTATCTGAGTTGTGCATAGGAAAGATAAATTACACCGTCAAGTTTTCAAGATGCACATCTCATGTCGACATATCCACGATTCTTTACAACTAATCAGAACATCATTTCTGATATATGAGATCCACCCTAAGTGATCAGCTTTGGCCAAAATCTTAAGAATCGTGACTTACTCACATGATACTTAAATACCTTATGGTTCACTTACGGGCCGATAGATCATATCTTAATATACACTTGATTAATGAGTGCATCGGTCCACACTTAATGAACATCTACCGGTCAGACCATGAAATGTCTCTGACATATATGGCATTAAGGTGTGGAGGATCACACACAAAATCATTGTTATCATATAGTCAAAAGATCACATATGCTACTCGACTTGATGAGATTCATATTGACGATGGTGTGTACTTCCAACTATTAGGAATCACCTATGAGTCATTCAGTATTCGCTCCAACAAACACTCATATGTCTATACGAGCTTCCCTTGCTCATGGTATATCAGGTTAAACAATTGGAACTCCAATTCCAATATACGACATGTGTTAGTCTTCTAGGTTATAGGAATTCGACCGTATTCCAAAACCAACGACTATAAATATTACTTTAAGAATAATTTATAGTAATAATATTATCATAATGTCAGACCATTCAGTATCCAGTGTTATTACGTGACTATTCTAAAGTCGATTTCATTCTTAGCATATTTATATATCAATCTAATATGCATAATGACATTACCATTAACAAGGTTGAAATAAAATTGTAGTTATTTTATTAATAAATAATAAAATATAATGTACAATATATTATTCGGATTAACGCTCCAAGTACCAACTCCAACACAAATAGCTTATCGCTTGAAGTTGCTGGATATGATCAAGGTTCATCCTACAATTTATGTGAGCTTCTTGAAGCCCTTCCATAAAGACAAAGACGAAAGTCGGATTCAGAAGAGTAGAGCTCTGCCAATAATTCTAAAATAATTTGACAAATAAATTGAGAAGATATTGGATCACGGGGTGATGAGGCAGAGCAAGAAGAATCGAATGACCGATTTCTTGGTTCAGTGGAAATGTTGTGCTGAGGAAGACGCAACTTGGGAAAGAAATACTACTTTATGGCAGTTCGAGAGGGCAGTCCAGGCCTATCTTGACCTAGTTGCGACGCGGGCGTCGTCTAGATCAGGTGGGGGTGGTTTGTTAGCCCTTTAGTTTGGTTGCTCGAGAGAATTGGGAACGAGTGGGGTTGGCGACAGCCAAGCACTCGCAATATGCACACAACATGGATGGGCTGTGTGTGTGGACAATTGGTGCTGTCTAAAGGGAGTTATGTTGCACATTGGGCGGTTGGTGTTGTCTGTGGGAAGTTGGAGTTCCCTTGGGCAAGTCAGTTGGCGTACACAAGCAAAGGAGTTTGCTTCACATTCAACACACAAGGGAGGCAGTTGCGTGGGTAACTGCTAGTAGCTGCTCCGCATGGAACATGTGGGGAAATATGAGTTGCAAGTTGGGAAACATATGGGGAAACTCGGGTTAGGCTTGTGTGTGTGGATAAACTTGAGTTTCATGCATTCCTAGAGCAGTTGGGATGCAACTGCTATGACTTGTTGGCTGGTGTTCATTGAGCCAGCACACACTATGGCAATTGGGGTGTAACTTCCGCTTGTATATATTGTGTATTGTGAAGAACATGCAAAGACAAAGAGAGAATAGTGCGCAAGTGTGAGCGTGAGAGATGTTCATTGTAAGTCTTTGCATGTTCTAAGCACGGTTCCTTGTAATTATTTTGGTGAGTAAAGAAAAAAGTTGGGTATGTTTGCCTGTAAAGGTGTATGTTTTGTATTTACTTGATGTTGGTTGTGTGTTTGCTGTGAAGGTGTGTGAACATTATTGAGAGTTGTTGCTTGAGACTTGAGTGTGAGCGTGGGAAAGATCGACTGAATTGGGAGAACTCCGCACTTAGTTAAAAAAACTTGAGGTTAAAAATTAGCCGCGTCACAATTAGGATGGTGAAGCGGTCCAAGAAAGTCATGAGTACGCCTTGAAAAGGGACCAATGTGGCCCAGTTTATTTTAATCTTCAGGCCCAAACGACCAAAAAGAAAAAAGAACCGTTCAGCCATCTGGTTGCGGTTGGTACAAGCAACGCATCATTTCCACTATATTGGTCGAATTACAAGAATACCCTTCGAATCGAAACCAAACACGTTTTTACGTTTTATACGAAATCCCGAAACAATCCAAATCTTAGCATATACGTGGATCAAAGATGGAATAAAAACTGAATCAAAATTACCAAACCCTAGAAAAACAAAATCAAGAAACCTAATCGCCGATTGAATAATAATAATAATAATAATATTTTTTAAAATTCTATATTTTCATTTCATCAGGATCGGCGGGTGGCTGCATGAAAAAGAAGAAGGGAGGAATTGGAGGGGAAGAGAGAGTGAAAAAGTAAACAGAAGCAGACGGAAGCTAAAACATGTCTGCAATTCTGTGCGGGAAGAGAGCTTTCTTTGAAGATAATATAACTGCCACGTCACCTCCTGTTACCAAGAGAATCCGTTGCTCCTCTTCTTCTCCCGTACGGTTCTCTCCTCCCCGGTCCAACCGCTCGCATCTCCTCGACCACCTCGCTGCTATCTTCCCTTACATGGACAACCAGGTTCGCTTTTCTCTATTTTTTTTATTGATATGTGTGGGATTGGATTAAAAAGGACGTGTTTTTATTGTGGATTTTTTTTTTCTTAAATCTAAAAAAAAATGATTTTTTTTAAGCTTCTTGAGAGAGCGCTTGAGGAATGCGGAGAGGATTTGGATTCGGCTATTAGGAGTTTAAATGAACTTCGTTTGGGATCTGCTAATAAAAATGTTGGCTCTGTTGCCGGCAAAACTGATTTGGCCGCGGACCCCAATGCTCAAGGTATGTGTAACTTAATGGCATTCCCTCAGTTTTATGTGTCTTTGTGTGATTGTTGATTGTATATTGCGGGTATTTAAGGTGATAGTATCTTACATAATGACCTGAATAAGTGTTAAGGTAAAGATTGTTTGTGAGAATTAATCAAAGTGAGGAAAAAGTGGATAACAAAATTGCAAAAAAAAAAAAAAAAAAAAAAAAAAAAACACACACACACACACCCTTATTTGTTATGAGAATTGTTGGAGTTTTTCTCAAGTTGAAATTGCAAATATGATATATTGACCTTGAAATGATCATTAGACTATTAGAGAGTGGTTGTTTGTTTGGTGAACTTGACATCCTTGTTTATTGATCTCGATAAATTAACCATCATGCGTTCTCGCAATAATCATTCATTGGTCATTTGTCTTCTTCTCCTAAAGCGTCTTCTGAACCTTTTCATGTATATAATTGAATTGCTGGTCTAATTGTGAAAGACCAGCTTCTGGGCTTTGTTTAAAACAATAAGCAGCCATAGCTTTACTCCCAATTGAGGCAGCTCCACTCGACTAATTTCAAATTCATTACTGGTTTATCTGGTAGACTTGCCTGATCTATAAGGTTCTTTATTTCATCTCTGAATGATTGGTCAAGTTTTTACTTTTCTTGTTTTTTCAATAAATTTAAGCGCTTCATCATCCCTGCAAATATATTTTGGGCTTATCTTAGCTGAACAAGAATCCTTAATGTTATACATGGCCTCTTATTAAGTTTTTTCCCTTCTCTTTTGTATAAGGTATTCCTATTTCCAAATCTAACTGGATTGAATGATAGTGCTCGCATCTGGGTATCATATGTCCGACTTTCCAGTTTCCATATTCCATTGATTTACACACCTCCAACACTTGCAGAGGATCTTTCTTCAATTCACTCTTACTTGGTCATGACCTAGTTTCAGATCTGGCAAGATTGTTTTCTTGGGATCTTACTTATTGATACCCAGTGTTGTTAGAGGCGCACTGAGGCGCGCCTCGAGGCGAGAGGCGCACGAGGCGATCAACGATGCGCATCCAACTGCTTGAGGCGAGGCGACTCCAGCGAGGCGACGTGAGGCGCAGTGAGGCGTGAGGCGATCCGAGGCGCGCGCATCGTGGTTTTATGGTTTTTTCATCAATTTTTTACCTTTTTTTTTCAAATCTGTTTCTTTCTTCATCTTTTTTCAGTTTTTCCATTTTATTTACTTACGATTCTTTCTTTAACATTTATGTTTCTTTTTTCTTTTATAGTTCTGTTTTATTTTTATTTTTTACCTTTTTCATTTCTGTTTCTTTCTTCATTTCTTTTTCATTTGCTATATTTACAATTCTTTCTTTTACATTTGTATTTCTTTTTTCTTTTACAGTTTTTTTTTTTAACTTTTTTTAGATCTGTTTCTTTCCTCATCTTTTTTCTTTATTTTTTCCATTTTCTCTATTTACGATTCTTTCTTTTATATTTTATTTATTTACGATTCTTTTTTCAGCACATTTTTTTCAATGCTTGTTGTTTTTCATTTTCTTGTACTTGAACTATGCATATTTTTAATTATGCTTGTTTTTATTATTTTCTTGAATTTGAAGTTTTGAACTGTGCATATTTTGTCAAGTATTATGAATTAGACAAGTAGAAATAATATAAAAATAGAGTATATGTCAAAATATTATAATCTATTTATTATTTTTTTATATTTACAAGTTAATGATGCATTTATTACAAATTTACACTTATTATTAATAAACGTGCGCCTCGTGTCTGTGAGGCGTGCGCCTCGTGCCCCTCGCCTCGCTCCTCGCTTTTCTGGCTCTGATCGTCTCTGTGCGCCTCTCGCCTTTAACAACCTTGTTGATACCTGTCATATGATATCTTACTGAGTTTTCTCTGTTTGGTGCCCTGGGTAATTCTTTTACATGATTATAAGTACGTGGCTACGTGCTTCCCTGAATGTTCCTTAGATCTCCATATACATGTTGGCATGCCTCTTCTTTGCTTGGACCCTCCTTGTGTATCTACAAAGATTTTTTTAGAAGGAGTCAATAAAGATTAACCAAAAGCCAGTGTTGTTAGAGGCGCACTGAGGTGCGCCTCGAGGCGAGAGGCGCACGAGGCGATCGCCGATGCGCATCTTACTGCTCGAGGCGAGGCGACTCCAGCGAGGCGACGTGAGGCGCAGCGAGGCGCGCGCATTTTCTTGCAATCTTTTTTTTTCATCAGTTTTTTTACTCTTTTTTTTTTCCAAATCTGTTTCTTTCTTCATCTTTTTTCTGTTTTTCATTTTCTTTATTTACGATTCTTTCGTTTACATTTACATTTATGTTTATTTTTTCTTTTACAGTTCTGTTTTATTTTTCTTTTTTATCTTTTTCAGTTCTGTTTCTTTTTTTTTTTTTTTTCATTTTCTTTATTTACAATTCTTTCTTTTACATTTGTATTCTTTTTTCTTTTACAGTTCTTTTTATTCTGAACTTTTTTTAGCTCTGTTTATTTCTTCATCTTTTTTTCTTTATTTTTTCCATCTTCTTTATCTACGATTCTTTATTTTATATTTTCTTTATTAATGATTATTTTTCAATTATATATTTTCAGCAGATGTTTTTTTAATGTTTGTTGTTTTTCATTTTCTTGAACTTGAACTATGCATATTTTTAATTACGCTTGTTTTTATTATTTTCAAGAATTTGAAGTTTTGAATTGTGCATATTTTGTCAAGTATTATGAATTAGACAAGTAGAAGTAATATAAAAGTAGAGTATATGTCAAAATATTATTATCTATTTATTATTTTTTTATATTTACAAGTTAATGATGCATATATTACAAATTTAAAATTATTATTAATAAACGTGCGCCTCGTGTCTGTGAGGCGTGCGCCTCGCGCCTCGCTTTTTTGGCTCTGATCGCCTCGGTGCGCCTCTCGCCTTTAACAACCTTGCCAAAAGCTATAATAGTTGTCATTTTTAGACTTGGAACTTGATGTGATTTCTCTTGGGTTAAATTCTTAAATGGTTATGTAATGAGTTTATAAATCACACTACATTAAAGTCTAATTACTGAGACATTGATGCAGTTTGATTGCAAGATCACATTGATGCTCTTTCGAATGCCCGAAGTTTGGCTGCAGCAGTTGGACTTATGATTTAATTTTGTGATACATGAAAAGGACTTCGATTATTGATATCATGAACAGAATTTTGTAAATGTTGATTCTTTGTGATCATGAAAAGGACATAGATTATTGATATCATGACTCTTTGAACAGAATATTATAAATGTTGATTCGTGTGACCATGTTTTTATTTGCATGAGCGTTTCTCAAAGGAAGAGCAATCTTCTTGCAGGTGTTGTGACAACCAATGGAGAGGTTCCATCTACTGAGGATCCATCAGCTTCAAAAGTCTTCCAATTGGATGGTCCAGAGTGGGTGGAGCTGTTTGTTAGAGAAATGATGAGCGCTTCTAACATTGATGATGCCAGAGCCCGTGCTTCAAGAGCCCTAGAGATTTTGGAGAAGTCCATCCATGCACGTGCTAGTGCTGAGGCAGCACAAAGTTTTAACCAGGTTGGTTAATGTCATAGGTGTTTATGTTAACTTTTTTTTTTTTTTTTTTTTGGGTGGGTTTTAGGTAAATCATGGTTGTCAACTGGATTTGGCTGCAGGGGATTTAAATTTTATCAATTAGAAGTTCGTTTTGTAAAGTTTTGTTAATATTGCTTGTTTTATTGTAGGAAAATAAGATGCTTAAGGAACAAGTAGAAGCACTAATTCAGGAAAATACGATTCTAAAGCGAGCTGTGGGCATCCAACATGAGCGTCAGAAAGAGTATGAAGGTCGGAGCCATGAATTGCATAACTTGAAGCAGTTGGTGTCCCAGTACCAGGAGCAGTTGAGGACACTGGAGGTGAGGCTCATGACACACACACACACACACACTACCGCAGTTATATTTGCACTGTTCCTAGCATCTCCCTCTTATCTCATGGTCAAATAAACATTTTCGTATATTATTCAGACTTCTTGCAGTCTAATGACACTAATGTTTGATCTCGGGCTGTCCAACCAGGTGAACAATTATGCACTGACAATGCACTTGAAACAAGCAGAACAGAGCAACAACTCAATCCCAGGCCGTTTCCATCCTGATGTTTTCTAAAAATGTTGATTTCGCTCGCGTATAGAATATACATAGTGCGCATCTAAGCTCTACTGGAATGCTTTAATGCCTGATCAATTGAACGGTCTTGAGGTTTTAATTCTGCTGTCATTTGGTGCACAACCATACAGGGGTGCTCTGTTTTTTTTTTGTCCTAAAAGTAAGGCTTGATCGAAAGCACATTTAATCAAAGACACTGTTAGAATGTTTATTTTTCTTTTTTTCTTTTTTTTTTCTTTCTGTGTTTGGTTTGAAGTGGATGTAACACATAATAGATGTTTGTAGATTTTTCATTTAGTATTTAGTAGACTTTAATAATTCTGCCCATTATGAGATCGTTGTAAATCCACACCTCAATCTCTCTATGATGATCCATCATAGAGGGTATTACATAGTCGGCCAAATCTTTCAATTTGCCTGACATGAGTGGTAAATCCAAACCTCCGGACCAAAAGAGAATATCAAAACATAATTGAAAAATCTAAACTTCTACTATCAGATCTTACCATGTGAAACTTCATTAATCATTTACTTATTATTGCAAAATACCATGTACATAAGACAGTAAAACAAAACACCAACATAAATCAAGATTTGATTAGATTTTAATGACCACAACAAATGTGGACTCCCAACTTCAAGTCTGAGTAAGCAAAATAAAATAAAACAAAACAAAACAGAACAAAACAAAAAACAAAAAATTCAAATTTAAAATTAAAAAAAGCAAAAAATAAAAAACGGGGAAGGAGATGAGAGGTAGAGAAGGATGGAGAAGAAAGGACGAGAAGAGAGGAGAAAGGGAAAGAAGAAAAAAAAGAGAAAAATTATAGAGAAGTGCAAAGAAATGAGAAGGGGAAAGGAAAGGAAAAAAAGAGAGGTATCTATCGTCGTCACAAGAGCTGTGGCGACGGTAGAGCTGTAATTTTCTTCGGGGATATTTTGTTCAATATCGAAACTGAAATATTACAATGTATAACATTATTCCATTTATTTTATGATTGATAGTTATTTTATACAATATATAGGTAATTAAATTCTAAAAATATACTATAAATGGAACTAGTCAGCTCACTTACCTACCTTCTTTCCTTCCTAGGGTCACTCCCTTGGGTGGGAATGAGATATGAATGTGCCACTATTCCGTATATCATGCATGAGGCAAAAATGCTCCCATATCATTGAAAAAGCAAGACTCATTCTTTGGTTAGTACTAATAGTTTTAAAAAAATATTTAAGGATTTAATTTATAAATTCAATTGGATATAGAGATATAAAAACTTGAGATTGGGATCCCATTCATCTAGCGGACGCAACAATTAATAGATTTTTTTTCCCTAGTCGAGATCCGGAGGTTTGTTCGTAGCCACATAAGTTATGACATGGGCATTGGCGCATTGCTATGTGTTGGCTTAAATACTTGATAAAAAAAAAAATTTCTTTGCAAGGGATGGAACACTTGGCCAATACACGACGGATTACAAATTCTTTTGGTTAATAAGCTAAACAAAGTTTCTTTTCACAAAATAATAAATCAATAAATAAAACTAAACAGTAAAAGTTTACTTTATGGTTGGCTTGATTTGATACTTCAAAAATGAATCGGTTCGGTTAACGGTTTCCGATTCCCGATTCCCGATTCCACATGTGGAATCGTTCGGAATTATCCGTTTTAGTTCCGGTTCCACAAGCGTGGAACTGGGAACCGTGCGGTTCATTTTCGGGTCGGTACCGAACGAAATCATTGACCGGGTCTATTATATTATCTGTCATATCTATCCACAATATAACGAACCATGTATCGCGCGGATTATTAGCTAATTTTATAATAAGAATCAAAATATTTGGAGCAAAAACTCATGTATCGTGACTCATATGAGTGGTTGGAAAATGTACCACCACTGAGCCCTCTTTTGTAAAGTAGGTGTGGTTTGTGTACTAGAGAATAGACAGTGAAAAATTGAACCCTACTACTATCTTTCCCACTTCTACGAAGGAGATTATATATATGGTTGATTAGAGTGGTCCTTGAAAAAAGCCTCTCTGATTTGTATGGGCTTCCTTCTTCTTCTTCTTCTCTAATTTTGAGTTTCAAGATGAGATAGATATGAACATTACTAAATCCTGGTCATGCTTTTCCACAGCTTTCTTGAAAGTTGAAACTATGGAAGCTCAAGAAAGCTGTGGGGGAACATGGCACCTTCAGGATTGGCACATCAATGCCTCCAATATCTTCTTGCTTTAAATTTCTCACCTTCGATTGTTATGGTAATTCCCCCAGATCCTGTTAAAATTATGCTGCTTACATCATGAAGATATTATTATATATATATATATCTTCTTAAATTATTGCATTATCATTGACAGAAGTGATTCTTTGAGCTGTGATGCAGATGTCAAATGTGAATTTCCCATTTGATTACAAGGTTCCAAAACATACATTCAAGAGAATTTCAAAATGACCTAGCTTCTGCAGCATTGTTTTTGTTTTTACTTTTATGCACTCATTTTGCTAGCACACGTCTGAGTTCCATGCATAGAAATGTACATTAACCTAGTTGCTGTAAATTTTTGTGCAACTTTTCTTTACTTGTAACTGAGTGTGTGTTATATATACGTCCCAAGCGGTGACTTGGTGGTGTAGGGTTTAGGATCTCACCTTTGAGGTTTTGGGTTGGAATTCAGAGAGTGCGTTTCTTATAAGAACCTGGGACAACCGGTGATTTTACATGCTCCGCTTAAGACTGAAGTGAGTGATTTGGTGGTGGGGTTCCTAACGATTTCAAAAAAAAAAAGGTGTGTTATATATACATACATACATTCTGGTCATTTAATCAAAATTGTGATTTTTTAAAAAAAAAAAAAAAAAAAGATTCCCCAGTCAGCCTTTTGCTTTATTATCTTGAATGATGAGGTTGGTTGGCCCTTTTGGTTTTGCCTTCACATGAACATGATCTCCTACATTTATGTGAAAAAGGTTACTCTTTCTCACTTTGTGACATCATTTTTTAACCACTCTCATCAATCTGACATCAAAACTTTTATTTTTTATTTTAATTTATTTTTCTCATCTCTCTCTTTCTGAACAGTAGTGATTTACACACACATACACAACCAACCTAGCTACTCAATTATTCTTCTTCCATCTCTGGATCTATAAACCAAGATCTCTTTAGCACTTATTATTCATTAATTATGTGCACATTCATGTTTAATTGTTCAAATCACACTTATTTACTTGAATTTTTTTGTTATGATCATTAACCCTAGCTAATTAAGTGGTTTGCATCTTGAATTTTCGTCAACACAAGTGTTATAGTCCCTAGCTACTCCATAAAGTAGGTCTTAAGTTCGATTCCTCACGGTGGTACAAGTGAATAAGGAACTCATGTAATTAATAACTTTCGGGCTTGCTTTTATCAGTTTATGAGTATAGTTCTCATATCCTTCTGGCACGGTTCTATCAGCATCTGAGTCTTGATATGTTTTTACAGTCCTCAGAAATAGTTTTATCAGCCTTCAGAGCCTTTGTATCATCCATTTCGATGCCTAGTCAATTATAATCCGCTAAGCGAAAACTATTCTTTACATGTGCGATAGAGACATTTGGATTCTTTATTTATTTATTTTTATAATGACATAATAAAAATATATAAGGAAAAATCTTAAACTTGAAAAAACAACACGTTCCCAAACTATTATTATTGTCATTGGATCTTGGATTTAGAATTGAAATGGAGCTGAATACGTCCAATTTTGCTTTTTATGATCTGTGCTGGCAAGATGTATATTATGATCAGAATGTGAGATGTGTGATAAGTACTTAGATAGTTGTGATAAGTTTTTCATATTATTTTATTATGTGTGTTTTAATAATAATACACTGTTAAAATTTAAATACATATATATTTTTATTAAGTAACTACCAATCATATTTTATTAAAAAAAAAATATAACACAAAACTCCCAATGAAAAATCTGCATGCAAAAACCGGAGTGGCTGATCTCAGTACAAGATTCACTACATAAGCACTTTAATTTGGCTTCTCCACAAGAACTTGTTCCATTTACTTTGCCTTTTCTTTTGATACCATTGTGGGGGCATTATGTAGTGAACAACAAATGCTCACCAGTTACTCTTGATTAACGTTAAATTAAGTTTCTGCCACATAGAGGCTATACAATTGGTACAATTATGAACAATAATTATAGTAATTAACATTTATAATAATAATTATAATAATAAACCATTACAGTAATTAACATTTATAATAATAATTATAATTGCACTACACTACAATTATTTGTTAAAAGTAATCTTCACCTAATATAAAGTTTAATTAAAATTTTTCAAGTTGAGCCAAGTGGAATCCAACGATTGTCATGGAGAGTAGGTCCATAATAAAGCAGATTATTCTGTGCAGCATGATACATAATGTAAATCATGAGCTGAATAGATAAATTAATTTGCCAAAACTAGACTCTTAATTCATTTTATCATATATATATTTGAAAAAATTATTTCATTTTTATTTTTTATACTTTTCAAAATACATATGATTGTATAAAGTATTGTATAAAATATCGTGCACATATCATTATTGTATCCTTTAATATCTTTTTATTTCGATTTGTGATACGAATTGTGAGTTCCAATGCTTTTTATTTTCTTTTACCAAAAATACTGTAATAATTGAAGTTTTGATAGATTCCAAATTCCCAGAGATTGATGTAAGAAAGTTCTGTAGTATCATGATTTTGATGATATCAATAAAGGAAAAAGGCTCAAAAATAAGAAGCTCAAAGACATAAAGAAATTTGACAAAGATGATCAATATTAGTGACTCGACAACTTGGTTTCGATGGTTTAGAAACATCTACATATTAGCGAATCAAGTTCGATGAGGTCAAAATTGATGATGAAGCCAAAATGAGCTACAAGATGATAAAAAGCCAAAAAGATGATGCAAAAGATCAAAGAGTAAGAGTCAAGTAAGTTGAAGATCAAGATGATGATTAAAAGCTAAAACTAATTGTAAGTGAGTTTATTCAAATGTTTTTAAATCTTAGAAATCATACATTTTGCATCACTTGTATTTAAAAGGGCTTAGAATACTTATGAAATCATTTGCACAAAAATGAATTTCAATGCACAAGTGCATCAGAAAATGATTTTGAGAACTTAGCAAACGATTGAATTAAATTTCAAATGATATACCATTAGATATGTATATATGTGTGTGTGTGTGTATGTCTATAGTTTGCTACGGTTTAAACAGAACACAATTTCGATATATAAAATTTTTGTTAGAGCCATATTACTATAACATGTTCAGATGTGTGTTTTCAGCAGACATAACATATTAGACAAATTTCAAAAAATTCATCTTAATTTTTTGAGGCTGAATTTTTTAAATATGATAGATCTATGTGTCTTGTTCATGTAGAAATTTACGAATCTTGATTTGAAATTTTCTATAGCAAGTTATGGTCAAAATACTGAGTGCTGTCAGAATTGACTGGTCATCAGAAAGTTGCTGAGACAGGCATACCGAAATCTGACACGGCATACCGGTCCATGGAACCGGCATACCGGTCCTAAAGGTCCAAAATGTCATTTTTGGAGCCGTTTGAGCTGTTAGACCGGTATACAGGTCCTATAAATCGGCATACCAGTCTCAGAACTGGAAAATGGCTATAAACGATTAGTTTTGTGCAAAATCCAAAAATTGGCCATTTTTCTCACTTCTAATAGATCTCTTGCAATATTCATCATCTAATAATGTCAAAACATTCTTGAGAGTTTATAAACATTTTCAAATCATTTTCTCTCCAAAATCAAATTTATAAAGCTCATTATTTTACATATTCATATTTAATAAGTGAGCTTATTTTTCATTTAGGTAATACACTCACATTCAAATTTTTGTAATCTTTTATGAGTTCCCAAATAGCAAAGAAAGTTTTTAAAATCTTATATATCTTACACTCTCTGTATTTGAAAAAACCCATACTTCATCTTCATATTCATATTAGTGAGCTTTGATACATTTGGGTGAGATACTCACATTTCAATCTTCTTTGTAATCTTTTGTGAGTACCCAAATTGTGATCGTAAATTTTTATTATCAAACACTTGTGTGTAAATTCCTTGTGTGAGTGAGTATACTCTTAATGGTGGATTTGTATACAACGTTAAGAGAAACCTTGGATCAAATACCTATATTGTAAAGGTTTGAGAGTGAGCTCGGAAAACTCTCGCTATAAAGTCCAGATTCATTTTATATAGTGGAAAGCTTCAAACATGGCTTGAAGTAATGGATGTATGCAAGAGTTGGCCGAACCATTATAAATCTGGTGTCAATTTCTCTATCCCTATCTCATTTACTTATTGTAAGTTTTATATTATCTTTTCATATTATATATTAATCTTATCAATATTGAATATGTTAATTGGGGAAGTTGATTTCTAAGCTTAATTGATAAAACTACTAACTAAGTAACTTAAAACTGAAAATATTTTAAATTCTGTATTATTTTATCACATATCCAATTCACCCCTATCTTGGGTATAGTTGTTGTTGTTTAAGTGTGCTTGTAGGAAATTTCAATTGGTATCAGAGTGAGATTTTCTCAATAAAGACTTAATCGTCCGAGAATCAATCATGGGCTCTACAAGCTATACAACATACTTCGCCGAATGAGCATTCACCGATAGACCGCCATTTTATGACGAAACGAACTTCAACTTTTAGAAAAGAAGAATGCTCACTTTTTTACTCGCCGACGACATTGGTGGATATAAAGAAATCTTGGGAGGGTAAAAATCTTCGGTAAATTCTAATACACTTAAATTTTTTTATGAAGCATTGGATAAAAACATATTTGATAGGATTCCCAAATTTACAAATGCATATGATTTATGGAAATCTTTAGAATTGCTAAATGATGGAAATAGTCAATTAAATGAATGCAATATTGATTCTACCTCATCAAATGGTGAAACTTGTAATTTGGCATTAATGACTACATAAAATTCTAGAAGGGAATCGGAAAATAAAAGCATTGATGTTTCTAAAAATGATATTTCCGATTGTGATGAAATACTTAACATGTTAAATGATTTGCATGATAAATATAATACTCTTAGAAAGAAATGTAATTTGATTAAGAAAGAGCATACATTATTTCAACATGAACATGCATCATGTATGGATAAAATTTATGCCTTGGATAATAATGATATTCGCTTAAAATCCAAGCATAAAGATGATGTGTTGATGGATCAAAATGAACATGCATCTCTTATTGAACAAATTCATGCTTTAAAAAAAAGGAAATGATAGACTTACTCCCTTATATACTTACAATCATCCAGAATGACATTGGTGCTTGCGTTTTAAGTAAATGGAGTTTTCCAAGAATTCTCTTAAACCTATAGCCAAACACGACTGTACCCTAATCCCCAAATCATCATTTCACCAGATCCTTTCTCCATTTCTTTCTCCAACTCATTTCTCCAAATCGTCTATCACCAAATCCCCAACTACTATAGCTACATCGAATTTGGAAACCACATACAGAGTTGGAGCTGGCTTGAAACCAGTAGTACCGTCGACATTAAGAAGAAAAAAGATGAAGAGGATTATAAACAGTACCTTCGCTGCCTGTAGCTGGCTGTAGTCAATCCCAAGCTACCATAGCTGCACCGAATTTGGAAATCACGTGCACAACTGGAGCTGGAACGAAGAGCGAAGGTAATAAAAATAGTCACCGGAGTAGTCAGTGTATGTTTAATTTGGTTTTTGTTTGAAGTGATTCAATTTGCAAATCTGTGAAATATATGTGTATTATTTTTTATGCAAGCTTCATCTATAGTTTGGGGGTGACAGACAATGAAAAATTTATAATTGGACACTAAATTTGAAGAGGATGAGGGTGTATATGTAAACATTAAAGAAATAGATGATAATGACGATGAAGAACCAAAGACAGATATGATTTTTGATAATGCTAATGAGATGTTTAATTATTACGAAGAATATGGTAAATGAAAGAGGTTTCCAGTAGTGCGGAGAAGTAGTAAAAAAGAGGTGATCGGAATGTTAGGTATGTGACATTTGTTTGTGGGAGAAGCGGCTTTACAAAAACGACATCGAGTAATATTTTAAGGACTCAACCTAATTCAAAAATTGGCTGCAATGCTAAAATTTGTGGATGTGTAGATGAAGTTGGAAAATGGATGGTTCAAACTTTAGTTCTCGAGCACAACCATGAATTATTATCTCCATCGAAGTCGAAGTATTTCAGATGTAACTGTAACATAAATGTACTTGCAAAAAGGAAACTTGAGATAAATGATCGAGTTGGAATTAGAGTTGCCCAAAGTAGCAATTCTCTTGTTATTGAAGCTGGTGGACATGAAAATGTTACATTCACGGCAAGAGACTGTAGTTTTGATATAGACTTTATATGTTATCCACATCTGTATGTTATGATAAACAAAACTCTGGATATAAAATTGTTCAAAGTATGCTCAAAGATATTATCATCCCATTTTGAAAGCACAATGTGGCTAGCTTTGTCAAGAAAAATACTTCAATAAAATAACATATTATACATTGGCAGAAAGATCTGTGCTGCTTGAAGCAATATACATTGTCGAGAAAGTTGCTTAAATAAAATAACATATTATAAATATGATACATAGTAATAGGAAAATAATTATTTCAGCTGCATATTTTTGAATGAGACATTTCTTGATTTCCTAGTTTATCCTTAATCAACTTCCGAATTTCACCTAGTAAAATATAATTATTAAGTCTGTTGCCCTTTCGATCTTCGGCCCATTGATCATCGTCATTCCAGTCAAAGGCCAGACAATCCTTGCATTTTCAAAACTTTCGATTTGGATTCTGTGGTGTACTAGAAGTCTATAACTTTTGGTAACCGTTGGGAAATTTGCGACAACGTCGCCGTTCCACTGAATTTTCACTTGTGCTAGATGACATTATGATTACAAATCAATTACAAAATGCATCATAAAATAAAGTTTAGGTAAGATAAGACAGAAAATGAAAAATGCATCATACTCATATTCAACCTACACTAAAAATATGACTGAACATATTCAACCTACACAGCCATTCACAACATATTCATTATCAACCAGTGACATATAAGGTTGCGAAAAACTAAATTGAACCACGAAACAGAAAAACCAAATTCAACACACACTGACTACTCCAATCGACTTTTGCTGTTACCTAACAAAATCTGGGGTTTTCGATATCCAACTGCAAAATACATCATAACATCAAATTTAGCCAAGTCTATCATTTGCAAATTGAACATCTTCAAACAAAAATCAAATTAAACATACACTTGCCTAATGATATTTCTCCCTTTTGGCCAGATTAGAATGATGACAAATCCTTCCTAAAACAAAGAAGTAATAACACTTGCCTAATGGTTTTGTTGTCAGTAATGGCCATATGTTAAAATAGTTTCCAATCAACACAATTACAGTTTTGTGCCATTAAGAACAAGTATATTTCGCTATATGCTACTCTACAAAACACTAAAATGTCTTAGAATTATACTACAAACTTCATGGAAATCACTTCAACATTGAACGCTAGGGCTAACATTGTTGGGGTTGGTGCCCATAGCGCCAATTTCCCGATGTATTTCCTTGTAAATACTATTATAAACGTTTTATTATGAATAAAATAAGAAGTTTCTATAATATAATATATATTTTTATATGGTAAAGACGTAATTGACCTTAGAATGATTAGTCATGATGCAGTTGCAAAAGCGTCGCAACTGACATTGAGTTATATCATGATGTTGTCATTCTTAGACTGTTCCTGGTAAAGGTTTACACTACTTGGTCAGTAAAGTAAACCTGTTGAGACCAATACATGTCATATACTGGAATATGTGATTCCAGTGGTTTCTCAATGAACCATGAGTCTTGGAGACTCGTATAGACGTGTAGGTATTTATAGCGGATAAACACTGAATGACTCACCGAAGATTCTTAATGGATGGTACACCAACGTCAATAAGAATATTCTCGGGTTGAGTAGCATTTGTGATTCTTCAACTTGAGATACCACTGTGGGCACATGAGACATCTTCCACACTTATATGGCAGTCACGTCACAGATCTATTTAGATCAGACCTCCGCCTATTCGTTGGGTGTGGACAGATCCTCAGGGTGTCGTGTGTGTATCAAGATAATATCTGTCAGTTTTGTGTACAGAGCATAGGTAGTCCATATATGATTAGCAATCAGATAAAAATTATGGGCCCGTGGTACACTTTAGAAGTAAGTTCTAAGTGTTCTTTTAGAGATTTCTAATAGAGACGTCGACGGGATTGCCCCTATAGAGATTTGACGTTTACATCTATATCTCTGGGATATATCCGGATACCTGTGATGGAGGAATTAAACATATGCCATGACCTCGATCTGTATGATTCAGCGAGTTTATTCGTGGTTGTCATAATTTACGGGTGGGTAAATTATAGACACGAAATTGGATTTCGTGACGGATATGCCTGAATCTAGAGAGTTTCACTAGTGAAATATACTCGTAGAGCAATATGACAACTTTTATGAATAATACTGATTATTTATAAGTCGTTTAAAGGTTAAACGAAAAATATATGCGAAGGGACCTAATGGTCATTTCCTAATTATTGTGTATTTGTATTTAATGATATATTTTATTAAATACACATTAATTAAATGTCAAATTGTGATATTTGACATATATCATAAATATATATGTATTTGGATATTTAGAGTAAATATAATACATATATTTAAAATATTTGTATTTAAATAATTATTTAATTATTTAATTTTTAAATAATTAAAGTAATTAAAAATATAAATATCTTAAGTTTTGATATTTATGGAGATGCCTTGAGTTGCTTTATTTGACTTGTTGAAAATCATTAAATTGTGTAATGATCAAAGATGCAAGTTGATAAAGCAAAACTTTAATTGAAATAAAAATATCTAGATATTTATATATTACTCCCAATTTTCGGCCAAGGGCAATTTTGGGGAGTATATATTGTTTTGTTTCACTTTTGATGGATTAGGTTAACAAGTTACCAAAAACAAACACAAAAAGAGTTGAGAGCAAAAGTCGAAGAACAAAAAGGAAAAGCTTGAAATACTTTGATTTTGTAAGTTTTTCTTTAAATCTTTCAACTAAGAAAATATTTCTATCATGCTTAACTTCAACATGTGTCTCTAGGATGTTGACTCTACACTTATAGTTTGTGTTTTAAATGGTTATGAACTTGTTTGAAAGATGATAGCATGTATGGTATCAAAGTGAGATTGAAATGGTTTCATTTGATTATTTCCATTCTAGAGTTCTTAAGCCACTCATTGATGACCTAGAATTGTTCTTGAGTTGTTTCATGATGGTGATACTTGTTTGGTGTGGTAAATTTTGAATTAAAGTGTTGGATTTAATTGATTTGGTATATTTTATCAATTTGAAGAAATTGTAAAATTAGGATTCTTAACCCTTTCCAAATTTGGGGCCTTTCATATATGTGATGTATTATGGTGTGTATATGATGCATATTAAATTTTGGGTTGATTGGATTTGATCTTGACATGTTTTGAATAAAAATGGACCAAATTGCAAAAATTGAAAAATTTTGGGGCTGTTCGGCAATTTGGAATTTTTTTGAGGATTTTGTTGCAATCTAATTTTGATGTGTTGGACATGTTAGAAATCATTTTAGAATTGACTTAGAATCATCCAAGATTGTATTTGACAGTTTGAGGACTAAAATGATCAATTTACAAACTATTGGGCCAATTCGGCAATTACAAAGAAATTTGATCTCTTGTGTAAAATTTCAATTTTTAAGTATTGGGTAATTAAATAAATAAGTTTATTTAATTGATCCAAGAAAAATTATTGAAATCTGAAAATTTTGATTTTCCGCTTTTCTGCTGCATTACCGGATTTTCGCCATAAAATCCCTACAAAAAGGTATCAGAGCGAGTCTGATTCTGGACACCCGATATGATTATGCCTTTTAAATTCAATGTTTAATTTAATCTTTACTTTATGAATGCATGATTTTATTTAATTTGATTAAATAAAGTATAAGCATCTTTTGCGGAAAATCCTTAATTAATAAGGTTTTATGTTAATTATATATTTGATGCATATTACATGGTCTGTCTTGTCAACACGGTTTATGGATATCTTTTCTATGACTACATCCGAGAACGTGCCAAAGATGTGAGGGTGTAGCCGATAGAAATTTATTTATGCCAGATGTATATCTGATACTAGATAAATTCAAGCGAAAGCGGAATCTTGAACGTGCCAAAGCTGTCAAGGTTACACAAGTAGCTTGAGTTTATCATTGACGAGTTTAACCTTGATACGACTCCTTGTGAACATGCCAAAGCTGTCACAATGAGAAACGACCAGGATCGGAAACCCAGGAGTTACTATTGAGTGATTGACAATGAGTTGTCTACCTGATGAATATACGTAGGCGAGAACTTGCCAAAGCTGTGAGTTGAAATATATTGTAACGACCGGAGGTCCCTACTACAGATTAACTCCTTGACAGTAGTACTGATACACCACGGGATGAGTGTTACGTAATATAATTTATGTCCGAGCATTTATACATTCGCAGAACGACTTTATGGGTGAACAATAAATTTTTCGAAACTTCGATGCGGGATTCTATGATGTCCCACTACGAACAACCTATAGTATTTGGGCCATAACTTTCTCATATGAACTCCGATTTTTATGAATTTTATATCTTCAGAAAGCTAAGATTAAGATCTATAACTTTTGTATTGAACATTTGTACAAATTAGAAACGGAAGTGGGCTAAATTGGCAGATCAAAAGTTGGATGAATAGTACCCATGGGTCATTCTAGTAGATTCTCAAAAATTCTTCAAATTTCTACACTTTTCCATATTTATCCTAAATAGCAAACAAGCCCTAGTATAAAAGGATTACACTATTCAATGTTTCAAAATTTGAAAAGAAAGAAAGAAGGCATATTATTAAGAGAGAAATGAAAGAAAGAAGAAGAATAAAAAGAGGAGAAGAAAAAGAAGAGATGGGGGAAGAAATAAGAAGCAAGGAG
Organism: Zanthoxylum bungeanum; assembly: GCA_019454045.1. Classification (NCBI taxonomy): domain Eukaryota; kingdom Viridiplantae; phylum Streptophyta; class Magnoliopsida; order Sapindales; family Rutaceae; genus Zanthoxylum; species Zanthoxylum bungeanum. Next base: position 90,638 of record SKCR01015800.1, read on the forward strand.
ATTTGGCATCCTTGAAACCCTAGAAGATGTGGAAATTCACAAGAAGATGAGGTAAGACTAACTTGTCCCAAACTTGGTATTGTGGAGTTTTGGTAATTTGAGTATACGCTAATGGTAGTGGCAAGATAGGAATGGTGATTGTCTTGGAAATAAATCGATTATAGAGAGTTAAGTGTTCATTTTTGGAAAATCTTAATAATTGTAAGAGGTGATAAGAACAATGGGGTTAAAGATTATTTGTGTTAATATTGATGATATAGGATATTTATTGAGGATATATGTTCTTGTGTAAATGTTTAAATGAAGTACTGAACAATTTGTGCATGAGAGAATGAAAATCAAGACCAAAAATTGGCCTTACGTCGCGACGCGATCTGGGAAATTCCCAGGAATGCTTCTGGTGTATTACGCGTCGCGACGTGAAGGGGGTTGTGCATCACGACGCGCACGATAAAAATCAGAACACCTCTCTGGATAATCCGCGTTGCGCACACGCCTGTCGAGCGTCGCGACGCATGAACAAATTAATGTACAAATCAATTTCAAGCCATTCCAGTTTCATCTGAACACGTAGAGAGTACCCTAAGAGTATCGTATCAACCCATAGGTATAATTCACATCATGTCATATGTTCGATACACCTTAGAGTGGTATTCCTTATTTGAATAGGCAACTTAACTTGATTTCGATCTGTATCCCTAGCCATTTTTTAATCGAAACTTTCAATGATAGAACATCGCAGGAAATACGTGTTCGCCAACGAAGTGAAGAAAGTCTATCGGAACTCCAAAACAGTGAGTGGACATTTTCTCCTTTATTGGATTTTCTTTTCGTATGTTCTTATCAGACTTATTTTTACGCTTTAGGGTGTTAGATTTCTTTTATCACAGTTATTTCATGAAATTTATATTTTAAGTTATGTTTTAGACAGAAACAATTTTAAAGCATGATTTTATGGTTTTTCGGGACATTGGGGAAAAACCCAACCCAGTATGGAACTTGTCACAGATATGAAATTGACGGACAAAGACATGTTCATATGTAGAGGACTGGGGGGACGACGATACGTAACGCCCTCAGATCCTAGATCAGAGCTAGGGGACGGCGATACGTAATGCCCCAAAACCACCAATTTCATGGACAATAGTGGCATGCTTTGGGGGACAGAGATACTTAACGCCCCAAAGTCATGATCTGTACTGCTGGCTCTAGTTAGGCGCATGGGGGGATAGCGATACGTAACACCCTATACGTCAAAGTTTTCAGATACAGAGCAGTTTACAGTTATCAAATTTTCAGTAAAAAGTTTTCAGAAAATTAGAAATCAGAAATAGTTTTCAGAAAGTTAGAAATCAGAAATAGTTTTCAAAAGTAGATTTTAGAAAGAGAAGTTTTACTAAAGAGGTTTTCAAGCAAAGTTTCAGGAAAAAAGTTCTCCTATAAGTTATTTCGTTGAAACCTTGGTTTTAGAACCAATGATTTTATTTCAGTATTTCAGTTTTTCGTCCACTCACTTAGATCGAATATCGATCTAACCCCCCCCACTCCTAGTTTTCTGTGGTTGCAGGTATTCTCGGAGGATGAGCTCGAGAGGATGGATACTGATGCAGTCACTAGGGTTGGAGTCCACCAGTTCAAGTAAGAAAGAGTGAGAGTCCAGTCAGGTCAAATAGAAGTCATATTTTAGTTCCTGATTACGTGTCAGTCATTGTAAAGACATGTGTTTTTATGTATTCCATTATTAAAGTTAATTTTGCATATTCAGTTGTTAATTTGGGCCATGGACCCATTTTTATGATTAATAATTAGAGGAACGAGTAATAGTATTGTTATAATTGTTGATTCAGAGGCTTATGGGTTTAGTACGGTGTATCCCCTGCCGGTAACATCTCCCGGATCGAAGATGTTACAAATATGGTATCAGAGCATGGTCTAGGGAGTCAGTGACTACAGTGGGCAGAGTGATGAGGTCTGGTATACGCAGTATGTCCGGGATACTCGTATGCTAGGCACTACCTCTCTAGTATCCAATCCTCAAGTACGTCCTCAAGATCTATAGACAGGTTAGTAAACTTTCCCAAACTATTCAAATAGTATTCCTCGCAAGAACAATTACACTCTAGATCCAAGATAGAGATCTTCTTGAAAATCCTATGACCAGAAGTAATCTCAATGCTATGAAATCAGAAAGTAAAATATAAGAAAAGTTTCCCAAGGGAATGGAATAGGAAAGCCATAAGAAAACAAGAAAGAAGGTATAGATGTTTCTACAACTATAGGCAGAGAAAGATAAAGAGACAAAAAAAGATAGTAAGATCCAAGAGTACCCACCAAGGAAAATAGAAAGAGAAAGAAAAGTTAGAAAGAGAAATAAAAGTTAGAAAGAGAAGTAAAAGATAGAATGTGGATATCTAAGTAATCAGAAGTAAAGATAGAGGTACGAAAACAGATAGATAAGAAAATACCGAAACCTATAGTGGTAAGAATCAGAGACACGAAGTTAGATAATAAAGATAATACCAGAGTTTGTAGTAAAGAATAGTGTAGTAAGACTAAACCAAAATAAAATACCGAATAGATCTAAACAAAGTTTCTTTCCCTCAAGAGAGATTCCTTTCCTCCTCAGAAATACTTCCAAGTTGATTCAATAGCTCTCAAGCACCCTGTATAGATAGCAAGTTCCTTGAACCAAGAACAGTTACAAGGCAGAAAAAGTAAGAAACTAGTATTATTAGTAAAGGCTTCTGATAGATGCAAGATGCCATAAGAATGAAGAGATTTTAGATTTCCCGAACTCAGGCCCGCCAGACAACAAAATGGAGGATGATAAAAACAACGATTAGTTGCTCTAATTAAGGAATCCAATAGATAAGGCCTGACCTACCGAGATCCTTACCCCTCCGTAATGCCAGACAATGAAGCTGTCCTGATGGAATCTTGCTCATACCTACTTTACATGAGAAACAGACTACACCATGACACAAAGTATAAGAACAAGAATACTGAAACTCATTAGGGCTTGAGGCGTTTGCTCTAATCCCTACCAGCAATAGGTATAGATAGCAGAAAGAAGCCCGATGGGAGTTCAGAAATTGGAGGACCTTGGAAGTAGATCACCAGAAAGAGAATTAAGGAAGTTTCGAGGATATAAAGAAGAGAACCCAGGGTAGCTCAAGAATTAAGGCAAGTCTGCGCGAGGCCTACAAGACTAGTAGGAGTCCACAAGATAGACTAAATGTCGTAGAACCTACAGATAAGCCTAAGTCAGTAGAAACCCATAGAAGTATACAAGAATGGACCTGAGAGGTTGAAGACATTTAGGAAGTGGGAAGAGTATCAGTATGGACAGCAGAAATGAGTACCAAGTCGAGATTATAGCTAGAACAAGAGCGGAGATCTAAGAAGTAGTTAGGAGAACGTATTACCGTGAGCCTTAGTAGCAAGGTGTAAGCAAAGAAATAGGAGATGCAAATAGTAAGAGGAACACGAGGAAGCAATAAGGAAATTTAGGGCATTCAGACACGAATACAACATAACGAGAAGATAATGGTGTAAGAGAATTGATGATGGAGTAGCTAACTAAGTTTCTGCGGAACGGATAACGACTTTTTTCTCTTAGAAATTACGATTCCAATAAGCATATAGATATTTGAGTAGACCATTACCGAGCTTGAGTGTTACAGGATGAGTGTCCACGGATTCCTATAGGATGTATATGCTCACTCCTTAATTTAGAGTTTAGTAAAGAGAAGGATCAGTAAAGAAGAGCAGTTGACATATTAGATAAGTTGCGAGATGGGTAGGTAGCCATAGTAAGATAAGCTGAGTCTGATAACCACTATTGAATTAAGAATAGGTAGCCATAGTAAGATAAGCTGAGTCTGATAACCACTATTGAATTAAGAAACCCTAAAAGAAGTAAAGACTTAGAAGTACGAAGAGATCAGGGAGAACAATTCTGGAGAATATTACAAGCAACTCCTGATAGAGTCTCATGGTAATGAGAAGGAAAGATTAGGGTAAAGAGTAACTCATGAACTAAAGATTTAGTAAGAGTTGTTCTAAGTAGATGAAGTAGATAGAGCTTTCAAGAGGGTAAAAGAGTTTAAGGAACTGAGACAAGAAATGAAACTTTATAGCAGAACAAGTCTCCTAAGAAAGTATAGTAGTACTTAAAGAAAGAAAATAGTGACTTCAGAGTGTTAAGCAACATGAATTAACATGAAGAAGTAAAAAGACAATACAAGAAAGTTGTTAGGGTATATGACTCTTTAAGGATTTTGAGGAAGATATGGACTGATCAATTATTGAAATAATCAGGAGTTAGATTGGAGAAAGCAAGCCAGACAAGTCTTAACAATAGTACCCTAGTGTAGGAAGAGACACCATACATGTATATACGAGAATCCTTGACTTCTAGACAAAGAATGTGTGCCACTAGATTATCATAAGTACAAAAGCCTCAAGATAAGTTCCCACCCTCCCAACCCTCATTAGACCACAATAACAGAGGTGGACTATGAAGGATGTCTCAAGGTAGTCCCTGAAGAAAAAAAATGTTTAATGAAAATAGAAGTAATTAGATGAAGCAATGAAGAAAGGAAGTATTAGTTAAACGATGTCAATGATGGAGGAAAACAACGTTAAACATGAATAAGAACATATTAGATGTCATATGATTCGGATAGGGAGACAAAGATGTAGATTACAGAAGATTCAGGCACATAATAGAGCATGAGAGAAGACAGAAAAGTCAGTAAATAAAAAGGTTTAGAAGTAAAACCGACAAGGTGCAATGACGGTAGGAGAGTTTACCCAATGAGCAAATACATAAGTATGCAACAACAAAGGCTCTTAGTATCAGCAATGAAACCAAAGATCCCTTACGTTCTAGTTTACATAAACCACTTAAGTACCCAACCCTAGTCTAAGTTGACCAAACCACTACAAGTTTGGGATGGCTTTAGCCACGGGTATGGGTGGTTTGGTAAAAATATATAGTACAGTATGGAATTAATGAGGTAAATTACTGCAATGTTACAATTAATATAGTAGGAGAATCCTCAAAGTTCAGTAAACAAAGGCATGCGTTCGAGCAACGACCATTGGCGGCATAAGGTGGAATACCGTAACCAGATTTTTAGTAGCAATGAAAGCAAGGTACAAAAGAATATAAGCTTTAGCCAGGACCAAATTTCCAACGCTGATGTTAATAGCTGCGAATGTGGTTAAGGCACTAGAGTACATGCAATCAAGTCTGAACCTATAGTTAATTAAGGAGGACCATTAGGAAATTACTTAAGAAAACATGTTCTGTGTATCAGCGTCAACAATAGATTACATCAATAAACTAAGAAGCCCTAAGCCCCCATAGAAAGCAGAAATTTTGGAACTTGAATGAAGAAGCTCATAAACAGTCAAAGGTCACAATGAGAATATAGAAAGTTAATAGAGTGGTATTCCTTATTTGAATAGGCAACTTAACTTGATTTCAATCTATATCGCTAGTCCTTTTCTAATCAAAACTTTCGATTATAGATCATCGTAAGAAATACACGTTCGCCAGCGAAGTGAAGAAAGTCTATCGGAACTCCAAAACAGTGAGTGAATATTTTCTCCTTTACTGGATTTTCTTTTTGTATGTTCTTATGAGACTTATTTTTACACTTTAGGGCGTTAGATTTCTTTTATCACAGTTATTTCATGAAATTTATATTTTAAGTTATGTTTTGGACATAAACGTTTTTAAAGCATGATTTTATGGTTTTTCGGGGCATGGGGGAAAAATCCACCCCAGTATGCAACTTGTCACAGCTATGAAATTGACTTACAAAGACATGTGCATATGTAGAGGACTAGGGGGACGGTGATACATAACGCCCCCAGATCCTAGATCAGGGCTAAGGGGACAGCGATACATAACGCCCATAAACCCTAGTTTCAGAGCTTGGAGGGTAGCATAGATCCGCACCCCCAGTTCTAGTTTGTGGCTTGGGGGACGACGATACATAACGCCCCAAGACCACCAGTTTCAGGGACAGTAGTGTCATGCTTTGGGGGACGACGATACGTAACGCCCCAAAGTCATGGATTTGCACTGCTGGCTCTAGTTAGGCGTATGGGGGGACGGCGATATGTAACGGCCCCATATGTCAAAGTTTTCAGATACAGAGTAGTTTACAGTTATCAGATTTTTCGTAAACAATTTTCAGAAAATTAGAAATCAGAAATAGTTTTAGAAAATAGACTTTCAAAATTAGAATTCAGAAAGAGAAGTTTTACTAAAGAGGTTTTCAAGCAAAGTTTCAGAAAGAAAGTTCTCCTATAAGTTATTTCGTTGAAACCTTGGTTTTAGAACCAATGATTTTATTTCAGTATTTCAGTTTTTCGTCCACTCACTTAGATGGAATATCGATCTAACCCCCCACTCCCAGTTTTCTGTGGTTGCAGGTATTCTCGGAGGACGAGCTCGGGAGGACAGATACTGATGCAGTCACTAGGGTTGGAGTCCACCAGTTCAACTAAGAAAGAGTGAGAGTCCAGTCAGGTCAAATAGAAGTCATATGTTAGTTCCTGATTATGTGTCAATCATTGTAAAGACATGTGTTTTTATGTATTCTATTATTAAAGTTAATTTTGCATGTTCAGTTGTTAATTTGGGCCATGGAACCATATTTATGATTAATAATTAGAGGAACGAGTAATAATATTGTCATGATTGTTGAGTCAGAGGCTTATGGGGTTAGTACGGTCTATCCTCTGCCGGTAACATCTCCTGGATCGGGGATGTTACATATATTCATGGGATCCACCTTTCACTATTTGTATTTAATTTAATTATTAAATTTTTTTATTATGTTTGGGGATTACAGTATTGCATGATTTAGTGGGAGAGGCATTTTTAGAATAAAAATCCTTGATCTAGTTAATGCTTACGATATTATTTGAAACTACTTATAATCTGCTAACCGTTTTTCGTAATCAATATGATAGATTTGCAATGGCTGCACAATCGACTAATCCGTTTGCGTGTATGTTGGATACAAATAAATTGTTCGCCGAGAAATTTTCCGATTGAGATTTGGATTTAAGGATTGTCCTTGAATCGAAAAGTTGGGATATGTATTTGAGGGTCCGCTGCCCCTTGTTATGTCTTAGGACGCAACACCGGATGAAGCTGTTACAAATAACTGTTCCATGCACGACTGGACGAGGGGCAAGCTGTTGAGCTCGCATGTTCTTCACTTGATCGATTTGATCAAAAAAATGAGGCAATATAATCTCCCTCTGAATGAAATTCTCGATAGGAGTGTCATTCTTGGTTCTCTCATAGCTTCATATCGCCAATTCGTGATGTATTTAAACATGAATGGGATTATCTGTTCCTACTATGAAATGCATAGGATGCTGATCATGGCGGAAGAAGACCTAAGGAAGAGAGTACTAACTCGCCCTCCGAAACCTACTTCACTATCTGCTTCTTCCCAGGCCCGGCCAAAGGGAAAGAAGACGAAAGCGAAGAAGAAGAAAGGTTTCGGTCCTTCACCGCAAGGAAAGATAGCAAACCCCAAGAGGGCGTTTGAAGACAAATGCCATCATTGCAGTAAAGTCGGGCACTAGAAAATGAACTATCCTGACTACATTGCCCATATAAGGAAGGAGAGAGCATCTACATCAGGTATATTTATTTTTCCATTTATTGATATTTCACTAGCTTGTGAAGCTGTTACATCCCGCTAGATTTTGGATTCTGCTTGTCCTGTTCATATTTGCAATTAATCACAGGTGTTGAAGGAAAGTAAGAAACTGAAGCATGGAGAGATGCAATTGCGCTTTGGGAGTGTAGACTCTCTGGATGCAGTTGTAGTGGGAGTATACGATATCCCCTTGCCGAATGAGAGCCTTTTATTGTATGATTGCTACGTTGTACTAGGATGTGTAGCAAATATTATATCTCTTTTTGTATTAGATACAGATGGTTATCATGTTAACATTAAGAACTGTTATTTGTATTTATACGATAAACGTAATATTCATATCCATTGTTGTCAAAATGAGCATGGTCATTACACATTGCATACTTCTAGAGATATTTTGAATACTAGGATTAATAAATGTAGTTTACCTGTAGCTAATAATACTGAACTTTGGCATATGAGGCTAGGTCATATAGGCGTCAAATGTCTTACCCAATTGGTTAGGAATGGTTTGATACCAGATCTCACTATTGAACCCTATCCAACTTGTGAATCATGGGTAAGATGACTAAAACCCCATTTTCTGGTGTTGGACACCGCGCCACTAACTTTCTGGAACTCGTACATTCTGATGTATGTGGTCCACTAAGTCAGATTGCTCACATTGGTTATTCGTATTTTGTTACCTTTACCGATGATCCATCACGATACGGTTATGTCTATCTGATGAGACATAAATCGGAAACCTTTGAAAATTTCAAAGAGTTCCGTAATAAAGTTGAAAAATAGACTGTTCAATATATTAAATGCCTTTGATCTGATCGAGGCTGAGTAATGAGTTCATGGATTATATGAAGGAGAATGAGATTCTCACTCAATATACTCCTCCAGGTACTCCACAGCACAATGGAGTGTCTGAGAGGAGAAATCCGACTTTATTGGATATGGTCCGATCTATGTTGAGTTTTGCAGATTTGCCCTATTACCTATGGGGCTACTCTCTTTTAACAGTTGCGCATCTTTTGAATAATATTCCTTCAAAAGCTGTTCCTATGACTCCGTATGAGATATAGACCGGTAGGAGACCAAATCTTAATTATATTAAGGTTTGGGGTTGTCCTGCCTATGTCAGGATGGCTCAGCAAGATAAGCTTTCGCCTCGAGGGAAAAATTTTAGGTTTGTTGGATATCCTTCGAATACGAAGGGATATCTGTTCTATGATACCAAGCATCAAAATGTGTTCGTAGATCGCTTCAGAAAATTTCTAGAAGTAGAATTTTTGTCAAAAAGTGGTAATCATAGACATGTTGAACTTGATGAAGTCTGCATGAGAATCAAGTTTGGGACTTGGTTCTGCTTCCCGAAGGAATTGTTCCTATTGGTTGTAAATGGGTTTACAAGAGGAAGCGCGAGCCTGATGGAAAGGTTGAAACCTATAAGGCCCGACTGATAGCAAAAAGTTACATACAACGGCCTGGCGTCGACTACGATGAAACTTTTTCACCAGTAGCAATGCTTAAGTCTATTAGGATTTTACTTTCTATAGCTGCGTATCATGATTATGAGATTTGGCAAATGGATGTCAAAACGGCTTTTCTAAATGGATTTTTTGATGAAGAAATCTATCTGGAACAACCAGAAGGTTTTGCGTCCAGCAAGAACTCGGGTATGGTATGTAAGCTTAAAAAGTCCATTTATGGAATTAAACAAGCTTCATGAAGTTGGAATCTTCGATTCGACGAGATTATTAGATTGTCTGGTTTTCTCAAGAATTCGAAAGAATCCTGTGTGTATCAGAAGTCCAATGGGAGCATGGTGGTATTTTTAGTCCTCTATGTTGACGACATCCTAATCATTGGGAATGATATAGGGATGGTGCAAGGCGTCAAAGCTTACCTCTGTAAGAATTTCTCCATGAAAGACCTGTGAGAAGCTTCCTATGTTTTAGACATAAAACTCTATAGAGATAGAGAAAGAATGCTGATTGGGTTATCCCAATCAACGTACATAGATAAGATCTTGGAACGGTATATTTTGGTAACTGTAAGACATCAAATATACCGTTAAGACATGGGATTCATCTTTCAAAAAAGATGAGTCCGCAAACAGAAGATAAAAATGTTAGAATGTCTAACCAACCTTATGCTTCGTGTTTGGGTAGCATAATGTATGCCATGTTATGTACTAGGCCTGATATCAGTTTCACTATTAGCGTAACCAGTAGATATCAATCCAATCCAGGAAATGACCATTGGATGGCCATTAAACATATCTTGAAGTATCTTAGACGTACTAAGGATAAGTTGATTATTTATCGAGGAAGTGAACTGCAAGTTAATGGGTATACAGATTCCGACTTCCAATCGGATCCCGATGATAGAAAGTCTACATCTGGATTCGTCTTTACCCTTAACGGAGGTGCAGTTTGCTGGAAGAGTTCCAAACAGGGGTCAACATCAAATTCCACCATAGAGGTGGAATACATTATAGCTTCTGAAGCTGCAAAGGAAGCTGTATGGATTATGAACTTTATCACAAAATTGGGAGTGGTCCCAAGAATCGAGAATGCGATTCTGTTATACTGTGATAATATTGGAACCATTGCGCAAGCAAAGGAATCGAGGGCGCATCAGAAGTCAAAGCATGTGGAATGCAAGTACCACATCATTCGAGAGATTGTGTCGCGAAGGGATAATGTCGTGTGTAAGGTATCGAGTGAAGATAATGTAGCAGACCCGCTTACGAAGGCCATACCTCCGAAGTTATTTGATAAACATGTTGAGTCGATGGGTATTAGATACAATTGATATTGGCACTAGAGCAAGTGGGAGATTTGTTGAGGTTAGTGTTCAGAGCGCCAATTACCCGTTGTATTTCCTTGTAAATACTCTTGTAAACGTTTTATTATGAATAAAATAAGCAGTTTCTATAGTATAATATATCTTCTTATATGGTAAAGACGTAATTGACCTTAGAATGATTAGTCATGATGCAGTTGCAAAAGCGTCGTAACTGACATTGAGTTGTATCATGACGTTGTCATTCTTAGACTGTTCCTTGTCAAGGTTTACACTATTTGGTCAGTAAAGTAAACCCGTTGAGACAGGTACATGTCGTATGCTGGAATATATGATTCCAATTGTTTCTTAATGAACCATGAGTCTTGGAGACTCATATAGACGTGTAGGTTTTTATAGAGGATAAACACTGAACGACTCATCGAAGATTTTTAATGGATGGTACACCAACGTCAATAAGAATCTTCTCGGGTTGAGTAGTATTTGTGATTCTTCAACTTGAGATACCACTGTGGGCATATGAGACATCTTCCACACTTAGATGGTAGTCACATCACCGATCTATTCATATCAGACCTCCATATGTTCGTTGGGTGTGGATAGATCCTCAGGGTGTGTCCTATGTATATCAAGATAGGATCCGTCAATTCTGTGTAGAGAGCATAGGTAGTCCATATATGATTAGCAATTAGATAAAAACCATGGGCCCGTGGTACATTTTAGAAGAAGTTCTAAGTGTTCTTTTAGAGATTGCTAACAGAGATGTCGACAGGATTGTCCCTATAGAGATTTGACGTTTACATCTATATCTCTGGGATATATCCGGATACCTGTGACGAAGGAATTAAACATATGCCATGACTTCGACCTGTATGATTCAACGAGTTTATCCGTGGTCGTCATAATTTATGGGTGGGTGAATTATGGACACGAAATTGGATTTCGTGACGGATATGCCTGAATCTAGAGAGTCTCACTAGTGAAATATACTCGTAGAGCACTAGGGAAACTTTTATGAATAATGCTGATTATTTATAAGTCATTTAAAGGTTAAACGAAAAATACATGCGAAAGGACCTAATGGTCATTTCCTAATTATTGTGTATTTGTATTTAATGATAGATTTTATTAAATACACATTAATTAAATGTCAAATTATGATATTTGACATATATCATAACTATATATGTATTTCGATATTTAAAGTAAATATAATACATATATTTAAAATATTTATATTAAAATAATTATTTAATTATTTAATTGTTAAATAATTAAAGTAATTAAAAATATAAATATATTAAGTTTTGATATTTATGGAGATGCCTTGAGTTGCTTTATTTGACTTGTTGAAAATCATTAAATTCTGTAATGATCAAAGATGCAAGTTGATAAAGCAAAACTTTAATTGAAACAAAAATATCTAGATATTTGTATGTTGCTCCCAATTTTCGGCCAAGGGTACTTTTGGGGAGTATATATTGTTTTGTTTCATTTTTGATGGATTAGGTTAACAAGTTATCAAAAACAAACACAAAAAGTGTTGAGAGCAAAAGTTGAAGAACAAAAAGGAAAAGCTTGAAATACTTTGATTTTGTAAGTTTTTCTTTAAATCTTTCAACTAAGAAAATATTTCTATCATGCTTAGATTCAACATGTGTTGCTAGGATGTTGACTCTACACTTAATTTTTTTTTAAATGGTTATGAACTTATTTGAGAGATGATAGCATGTATGGTATCAAAGTGTGCTTGAAATGGTTTCATAAGCTCTTTTTTGATTATTTGATAATCAAATTGTCATTTTAGAGTTGCTAAGCCACTCATTGATGACCTAAAATTGTTCTTGAGTTGTTTCATGATGGTGAGACTTGTTTGGTGTGGTAAAGTTTGAATTAAAGTCTTGGATTTAATTGATTTGGTATATTTTGTCAATTTGAAGAAATTATAAAATTAGGGTTCTTAACTCTTTCCAAATTTGGTACTTTTCATATATGTGATATATTATTGTGTGTATATGATGCATATTAATTTTTTGGGTTTATTGGATTTGATCTTGACATGTTTTGAACTAAAATGGATCAAATTGTAAAAATTTAAAAATTATGGGGCTGTTCGGCAATTTGGAATTTTTTGGGGATTTTATTGCAATATGATTTTGATGTGTTGGACATGTTAGAAATCATTTAAGAATTGATTTGGAATCATCCAAAATTATATTTGACAATTTGAGGACTAAAATGATCAATTTGCAAACTATTGGGCCAATTCGATAATTACAAAGAAATTTGATCTTTTGTGTAAAATTTTAATTTTTAAGTATTGGGTGATTAAATAAATAAGTTTATTTAATTGATCTAAGAAAAATTATTGAAATCGAAAAATTTTAATTTTCCTATTTTCCGCTGCGTTACCGGATTTTCGCCATAAAACCCATACAAACATATGCTTTCTGGCTACCCAAAATTGTGGCAGGAAAAGACTAAAATAGATAGAACATAAATGAAGCTACTGCAGAACATGATAAAATCTAATATAATCATATAAATACCTCATCAAATCTTATAGGGGATTAAGTCTATCATACTGTGACTACTCCAGTGACTTACCTTTCAAAATATGGAATCCGGCTCAGGATTGTTTCCAGTTTCAGGTGGATTCCGGGTTCTTGGATTATGAAACTACTCCGGGTCGAATATGCTCCATCTCTGTTCCTAATTTCTCATTCCAGCTCTGCTCATTTGTTCTCCGTCAGCGAGCTCCAGCTCTGCACCTTTGTGCTCTGTCAGCGAGCTCTACCTCTGCACCTTCGTTCTCCATCAGCGAGTTCCAGCTATGTTCCTTCGTTCTCCGTGAACGAGCTCTGTTCATTCATTTTGTTGGGATTTTAGGGCGGAAATCCGGTAACGCAGCGGAACAGTGGGAAAATAAAATTTTCTGATTTCAAAACTTTTTCTTGGATAAATTAAAATAAACTTATTTATTTTATTATCCAATAATCAAATTATGAAATAAAACACTATATATCAAATTTATGTGAATTTACCAAATTACCCATAAATCAAGCATTTTGTTTATTTTAATCCGAAATTGTTCGAAACGATTTTGGATGATTCTAAATCATTACATATATGAATTTAACATGTTATACATATTGAAATTCAAATTGCAACATAAATTTCCCAAAATTTAGCCCAAGGCCGAGAGCCATATAACAGTGGGTTAATGTGCATTTTGCACTTCCAATGTTCAAAACACATTAAGACAAAATCCAATCAACCCAATATTTTACATGCATCATATACACATCCAAATACACCATATAAATTAAAAGCCCCAAATTTGGAAGTGGTCTTAAACCCTAATTTTTCAATTTCTTGAAATTGGACAAATTAGACCAAATTGGTTAAATCCAATACTTCAATCACGTTTCTTCCATTCAAATCAAGTCTCAACACAATGAAATAACTATAGATCAAATCTAGGTCATTTAAGAGTGAAGCTTGTTTAAGTCCATAAATGTTCTTCTTAAGCTTACATACCATATCCGAGTTTTCACTGGATGCAAAACCTTCTGGCTGTTCCATATAGTTTTCTTCATCAAAAAATCCATTTAGAAAAGCCATTTTGACATCCATTTTCCAAATCTCGTAGTCATGATACGCAGCTATAGAAAGCAAAATCCGAATAGACTTAAGCATTGCTACTGGTGAAAAAGTTTCATCGTAGTCGATGCCAGGTCGCTGCTTGTAACCTTTTGCTACCAGTCGGGCCTTGTAAGTTTCAACCTTACCGTCAGGCCCGCGCTTCCTCTTGTAAACCCATTTACAACCGATAGGAACAATTCCTTTGGGAAGCGGAACCAAGTCCCAAACTTGATTCTCATACATTGAGTCTATCTCGGATTTCATGGCACTTTGCCATTTCATGGAGTCGATGTCCAATATCGATTCTCTATAGGTGAAAGGATCAGTCTCTTCAACTAAGAGAACATCTAGACTCTTTTCTTGTATCAAATACAAGCGTTCAGGAGGTCTAGATACCCTTTCTGACCTACAAAGTGTGTGTGTTGAAGGTCATTCATCTACTTGAACTTCAGGTTCCTCCGTTGGTTCGTTGTTTTTAGGTTGGACTTCATCAAGCTCAACCTGTCTATGATTACCACCTTCTGACAAAAATTCTACTTCTAGAAATTTTGCGAAGCGAGCTACGAACACATTTCGATGCTCGGTATCATAGAGCAGATATCCCCTCGTATTCGAAGGATATCCGTCAAACCTAAACTTTTGCCCTCGAGGCGAAAGCTTATCTTGCTGAGTCACCCTGACATAAGCAGGACAACCCCAAACTTTAATGTAACTAAGATTTGGTCTCCTACCGAACCATATCTCATACGGCGTCGTAGGAACAGCTTTTGAAGGAATCTTATTCAAAAGATGTCCAGCTGTTAAAAGAGAGTAGCCCCATAAATAATAGGGCAAATCTGTGAAACTCAACATCGATCGGACCATATCCAATAAAGTCCGATTTCTCCTCTCAGACACTCCATTGTGCTGTGGAGTACCTGAAGGAGTATATTGAGCGAGAATCCCATTCTCCTTCATATAATCCATGAACTCACCACTTATATATTCGCCGCCTCGATCAGATCGAAGGCATTTAATATATTGACCAGTTTGTTTTTCTACTTCATTACGGAACTCTTTGAACTTTTCAAAGGTTTCCGATTTATGTCGCATCAAATACACATAACCGTACCGTAACAGATCATCGGTAAAGGTAAAGAAGTATGAATAACCACTGTGAGCAGTCTGACTTAGTGGACCACATACATCAGAATGTACGAGTTCCAGTAAGTTAGTGGCGCGGTGTCCAACACCAGAAAATGGGGCTTTGGTCATCTTACCCTGAATACACGATTCACAAGTTGGATAAGATTCAATGGTAAGATCTGGTATCAAACCATTCCTAACCAATTGGGTAAGGCGTTTAACGCCTATATGACCAGTGCGTAATCACAGGCGTATAACGCAAGCGCACGTATCGTTCAAGTAGTATAAAAAGTATCGATCCCACGATGACTTAAAACATTTGCTATTAATTTTTTATGTGCACAAATGTTTACAAGTATCTAATAGATTGATTGTTTGATTGGGTGGTGACTTTAAAACTTAAAACAAGTAAATAAAATTTCTTGAAAGTAGATTGAAGAAAATTCAAATTTATAAAACTATCCAGGGTTGTGAATCCTTCCAATATCTATTAAAGATGAAGTGATTATCTTACAGTTGGGTAATATATTAATTTATTAACTTGGAACACTAAATTATGTAAAAGCCTCTTCCGATGGTCGATTACAAATACCCAGTATAACCCATTGAACCATATTTCTATGTCAACCAAATTACCTGGATTCATTAAGTTTAAGTTCCAATTATGGCTACCCCCGTCCGACAGGTATATTCCTATCCTGTAAGGAAATTTATTAAAGGGTTATCTATCCTCAAGGAAGATCATGGGCTATTGAGTCTAAGGTCTTTAACCTAAAATCCCTTTTCCAAGTTCATTTTAAGTTTACCTAATCAATTTTATTAATGGCCAGTTAATAAAAAGCATTAAGATTAAGACTCAATAAACCGGTGATATTGGATTTCATCACAACCCCAGATATTTGGCTTAGTTACGACACATATTTGTGGGTAGTAAAAATTTAAATAAAATAAAAGACATAAAGTAAAATACTGAAATTAAATACTGAAAGTAAATTGCTGAAAAGTAAAAAAGTAAAAAGTAAAAAAATAAAAGTAAATTACTGAAAGTAAATTGCTGAAGAGTAAATTGCTGAAAAGTAAATTACTGAAATTAAATAAAGTAAAAGTACAATAAAAGAAAATGCTGGGGTTAGAGGATCAACTTTTATTACTACTATTTTAGATATCTCCCTTAATATAATATATTAACTTTACGTGATAATTACCAACCAGCCATAAAGGCGGTATCCTGATTAAGTCAAATTAATAATTAATTACCAACCGACCAACCAGGCGGTATCCATACTTAGTCAGGTTAAAACCAATTTATAATTAATTACCAACCGGCCAATATAGCGGTATCCTCATTAAGTCAAGTTTTAAATAGTTTATATATTATAATTAAGGGAGATTAATATAAATAGCAATAATAAAAACTTTACCTTTCACCCCAGCAAAGGGGAATTACCTCCTCATTGCTTGAAAAATAAAAACTGCAAAAGTAAAGAAAGGAAAGGATTGTGCGTAAAAGTAAATTGCGGAAAGTAAAAACTGAAAAATAAAGAAAAGAAAGTACGAAAGCGGAAATTAATTACTGAAAGCTGTAAATAAACAAACAAGATACAATCTTCTTATTTATTCTTTAGGAATTTCAAAGAAGAAAGTATGAATTTTACAAATGAAATGGCTTGGTATTTATAGGCAAAATTTTGCCTCCATCAAATCATCCATCAAATTCTCCACCAAATCCATTATTAATTTCTCCACTAATTACTCCACCAAATCCATTATTAATTACTCCACTGATTTCTTATCATGTTTGGTGATGATTTGATAATTTTATTATTTATTTATTAATTTATTTTTTTGCTTTGAAAATGACTTTAATAATTACACACAACACACTTCTGGATGGTTCATCAATTTCGGTCATGAAATCTTCAGAATTAAAAATTATTTTATCTTTCAAAGTTGTAGATCTTTGAGTCTTCTTTAATCTGGAACTTGAATCAGCTCAATCCGATATCGGAGTAAAAAGTTATGCCCAAAATATGACAGATGTGCAAAATTGGAATTTCCAAAACTGCACTTTGTCAAAAACGCCCTTTCAAGTTTCCAATCTCCAAAATTAAAATATCAAGTCCAATAATTGCCCTTATTTGACCCATATTTCGTCCTAAATAATTTCATTGAGACCCGATATTATTTTATATGCAAAATAAACTAAAACACATCAAAACGTTCATCAAACCCGAGAAACTAAACAAAATATTAAGTTAAAGGGGCGGTAAATATTGATATATTTTCCGCTCATCACTATATGACCTAGTCGCATGTGCCAAATTTCAGTATTATTAATTTCAGGTAAACTACGTTTATTAACTCCAGTATTTAAAATATCTTTTGAAGTTTGCAATGTATAATGACCATGCTGGCTTGGACAACAAAGAATCTGAATATTACTTTTATCATATAAATACAAAGAACAATTCTTAATATTAATACGAAAGCCTTATGTATCCAATACAAAAAGTGATATAATATTAGCTACACATCCTGGTACAAAATGAAAATCATTTAACAAAAGTGTCCCATTCGGCAATGAGATCTCGCATACTCCAACTGCAACTGCATCCAGAGAGTCTCCACTCCCGAATCGTAACTGCACTCTCCAGGCTTCAGACTTCTACTTTCCTTCAGTACCTGCAACGAATTGCAAATGTGAATGGGACAAGCAGAATCTAAAATCCAGCTGGATGTAACGGCTTCACAAGCCAATAATAAATCAATAACTGGAAAAATAAATGTATCTGATGTAGATGCTCTCTCCCCCTTTAGCTGGGCAATGTAGTCAGGACAGTTCCTTTTCCAGTGCCCGACCTTACTGCAGTGATGACACTTGTCTTCAGAAGCCCTCTTGGGCTTTGCTATCTTTGCCTGTGGTTGAAGACCGAGACCCTTATTCTTCTTTTTTCCTTTGGCCAGGCCTGGGAAGAAGCAGAAAGAGAAGTAGGTCTCGGAGGGCGAGTCAGTACTCCCTTCTTGAGGTCCTCTTCCGCCGTGAGTAACATCCTATGCAGCTCTTGGTAGGTGCAGATAATCCCGTTTCTGTTGAATTACATCTCAAACTGGCGATAAGAAGCTGGGAGCGAACCAAGAATGACACTCCTACCGAGAATGTCATTCAGAATGAGATTATGTTGCCTCAATTGATCGATCAAATCGATCATCTGAAAAACATATGGGCTAACAACTTGCCCCTCATCCAATCGTGCATGGAACAGTTCCATTGCGACCTTATGAACAACAACTTGTTCTTGGTCCTCAAACGATTATCTTAATCGTGTCATCATCGTATAAGCATCTGACATGCCATAATACTGTTTCTTGAGTCCCGGTGAAAGAGAACTTAAGATGTATGATTTAACCCTTAAATCATCATCCTTCCAAGCTTGGAAGACTTCGCGTTCTTTCGGTGTAGCGTCCTCTGCCATAGCAAGAGGCAGTGGACCCTCAAGAACATATCCCAACCTCTCGGAATCGAGGACGATCCTCAAATCCAGATCCTAATCGGCGAAGTTATCAGTGCCTTTAAGTTTGTTCGCATCAAGCATACGCGCAAACTGATTAGTGGATGGTGCCGCCATCGCAAATCTGTCATATAGATCACGAAAAACGGTTAGCAGAAAGTTAAGCAGTTTCTCATAATATCATAAGCATAAACTAGATCATGGATTTTTAATCTAAAAATGCCTCTCCCACTAAATCATGCAATACTGTAATCCCAAAATAGAATACAAAGATTTAATAATTAAACTAAATACAAATAGTGAAAAGTGGATCCCGTGAATATATTTCAGCTCACAGCGGAGGCACGGTCTCGCCTATGTATATTCATCAGGTAGACAACTCATTTGTCAATCACTCACTAGTGACTCCTGGGTTTCCGGTCCTGGTCGTTTCTCGTTTTCACTGCTAAGGCAG
This sequence comes from Zanthoxylum bungeanum, assembly GCA_019454045.1. Lineage (NCBI taxonomy): Eukaryota > Viridiplantae > Streptophyta > Magnoliopsida > Sapindales > Rutaceae > Zanthoxylum > Zanthoxylum bungeanum. The sequence goes on from SKCR01015800.1 coordinate 109,867, forward strand.
GCCCACAAGGAGACGTACCAAGGTTAAACTTGTCAATGATAAACTCAAGTTACTTGTGCAACCCTGACAGCTAGGGCACGTTCAAGATTCCGCTTTCGCTTGAATTTATCTAGTATCTAATATACATCCGGTCTAAATAAATCTCTATTGGCTACATCCTCACAGCAGATGCATGGTCTCAGATGTAGTCACAGAGAAATATTTATAAACTGTATTGACAAGACGGACCACATAATATGCATCAAATACATAATTACATTTAAACCTTATTAATTAAGGATTTTCCGCTAAGTGTCATACACCCTAAATCTAATCAAATTAGATTATAACATGCATGTATAAATTTAAGAAAATATGATTAAACATTGAATTAAAGGGCTAATCATATTAGGGGGTCCTAGAATCGGACTCGCTCTAATACCATTTTGTTGGGATTTTAGGGCGGAAATCCGGTAACGCAGCGGAACAGTGGGAAAATCAAATTTTTCGATTTCAAAACTTTTTCTCGGATAAATTAAAATAAACTTATTTATTTTATTATCTAATAATCAAATTATGAAATAAAACACTATAAATTAAATTTATGTGAATTTACAGAATTACCCATAAACCAATCATTTTGTTTATTTTAATCCGAAATTGTTCGAAATGATTTTGAATGATTCTAAATCATTACATATATGAATTTAACATGTCCTACATATTGAAATTCAAATAGCAACATAAATTTCCCAAATTTAGCCCAAGGCCGAGAGCCATATAGCAGGGGTTAATGTGCATTTTGCACTTCCAATGTTCAAAACACATTAAGACAAAATCCAATCAACCCAATATTTTACATGCATCATATGCACATCCAAATACACCATATAAATGAAAATCCTCAAATTGGAAGTGGTCTTAAATCATAATTTTTCAATTTCTTGAAATTGGACAAATTAGACCAAATTGGTTAAATCCAATACTTCAATATGTTTCTTCCATTCAAATCAAGTCTCAACACAATGACATAACTATAGATCAAATCTAGGTCATTTAAGAGTGGGTCAACAACTCTAGATTAGCAACAAGTTTCTCAAACTTTCAAAAGAATGCTAGTTAACACCTTATAAGCATTCTATCAACTTAATACATGCTCAACCCCATTATCAAACTTCCATCCACCAAAAACACAAGGAATAAAGAATAGAAAAACATAAGAAACTCATAGCATGAATCCTAGAACTCAAGGAACATTTTCCTCTCTAATAGCAAGTTTGAAAAACTTACTAAATTCCAAGCTTTCCTTTGTTTTCTCTTATTTTCTCCCAAGCTTCTTTTGTTTTCTTTTAATGGAGTTATTTGATAAGTGTTGATGGTGATCTAACCCTAATGAAAAATAAAACAATATATACCCAATCAATTTGGCCTTGGCCGAATTTGGTATATACCAAATATCAAGATATTTAATTTTTGCTTTATTAAAGTTCAACTTGCCAACTTGTTAATAATGATCCTTACACTTAAATGACATTTTCAACTTAGTCAACAATTGCAACTTGGTCATTAAAACAAATATCATAACTTTAAGATATTTATGTTTTAATTAATTTAATCATTTAACAATTAAATAATTATTTAAATATAAATATATTAAATATATGTATTATATTTACAATAAATATCAAATACATATATATATTTATAATAGTAGTCAAATATCTCAATTTGACAATTAATTAATGTGTATTTGAATTAATCTAATATTAAATGCAAATACACAAAAATTAAGGAAATGACTATCGGGTCCCTACACATGTATTTTTTTCGTTTAACCTTTAAACGACTTTATAAATAATCAATATTATTTATAAATGTTGCCCTAGTGGTCTACGAGTATATTCATTAGTGAGACTCTCTAGATTCAGGCATATCCATCACGAAATCCAATTTCGTGTCCATAATTTATCCACCCGTAAATTATGACGATCACGGATAAACTCGATGAATCATACAGGTCGAGGTCATGGAAAATGTATAATTCCTCCATCACAGGTATCCGGATAAATCCCAGAGATATAGATGTAAACTTCAAATCTCTATAGGGATTATCCAGTCGACTATTCTATTAACAATCTCAAAAAGAACATTTAGAACTAACTTCTAAATTGTACCACGGGCCCATAGTTTTTATCTGATTGCTAATCATATGGACTACCTATGCTCTGATACACAGAATTGACGGATCCTATCTCGATACACACATGACACCCTGAGGATCTATCCACACCCAACGAACAGGCGGAGGTCTGATCTAAATAGATCGGTGACGTGACTGCCCTCTAAGTGTGGAAGATGTCTCATGCGCCCACAATGGTATCTCAAGTTGAAGAATCACAAGTGCTATTCAATCCGATAAGATTCTTATTGACGTTGGTGTATCATCCATTAAGATTCTTCGGTGAGTCGTTCAATGTTTATCCGATATAAACACCTACACATCTATACTAGTCTCCAAGACTTATGGTTCATTGAGAAACCATTGGAATCATATATTCCAGTATACGACATGTACCGGTCTCAACGGGTTTACTATACTGACCAAGTAGTGTAAACCTTGACCAGGAACAGTCTGAGAATGACAATGTCATGATACAACTCAATGTCAGTTGCGACGCTTTTGCAACAGTGCCATGACTAGTCATTCTAAGGTCATTACGTCTTTACCATATAAAAAGATACATTATATTATAGAAACTGCATATATTATTCATAATAATAACGTTTTACACTAGTATTCATAAAGAAATACAACCGGGAATTGCCGCTCTGAGCACCAACCCCAACACATTCTCTGTTCCAGCTATTTTCCTTCATTCTCTGTCAGCCAGCTCCAGCTCTGCACGTGGTTTCCAAATTTGGTGTAGCTATGGTTGTTGGGGATTTGGTGATAGAGGATTTGGAGAAAGGAGTTGGAGAACGATTTGGAGAAAGAAGTTGGAGAAAGAAATGGAGAAATGATTTGGTGAAATGATGATTTGGGGATTAGGGTTTAGTCGTGTTTAGCTATAGGTTTAAGGGAATTATTGGACAACTCCATTTACTCAAAACACAAGCTCCAATGTCATTCTGAGTGATTGTAAGTATATAAGGGAGTAAGTCTATCATTTCTCTTAAAAAAATGAGAATATGTGTTTAAATGAACAACATGAATATTGTGTAGAGAATTTGTAAAATGAAGCATCTACCTCTAAATCATTATGTGTTTGTGAAACTTGGAAAATTAGAAATGATGATTTAAATAAGAAATTAGATGACTTGCAATGCATTGTGACAAAGTTCACTTAAGGTGAAAATAATTTTAAAATGCTACTTGCTTCACAAATATGTGTTTTGGAAAATGTGGATTATGATATAAGCCTCATATGAAGCAAAAATATTTGAAAAATTATTTTGTGAAGACATTCGATTCATATATACATTCATCAATTGTAAATGCATCTAACGTCATTAAATCAAATGTTGAATGCCATGCATGTAATATGAAATGTCATAAAATTTATGATTGTTGGATCAAAAAGAGAAATGTGAATGTTTTTTGGTTTCTAAATGAACTAAAATTAACCCTCATTGACCCAAGAAAATTTGGGTACCAAAATGTGTTTAAATAATTTTATAGGTGAAGCTTTGAGAAAAGTAATTAATGAGAAATATAAATGATCCTAAAGACTCAACACAAAGTGAGGAAAAAGTTCAATAAAAAAAAATACCAAGTTCAACCTCAAAACGACTAAGGTGATGAATCTTGCACTTCTCAAGTGAGTAGAGGTATGCAAACTATTGCAATCACTTGGCATGATAAACATATATTAATAAATTATGAGAATTATAATTGATGCTTTTAGATAAAGTTTGAAATATGCAATTTGTGGTGCTTAAATGCGTTATATTAGGACTACTGCACAAATTGTCATGTATGTATGTTTGATCTCGTATTTATTTTATTTCAATATTAATAATCAAACATTTGAGTGATTTTGATGAAATATGATTATAATATGCTTATTGTGTTGCATAACTAGAATGTATGCATATTTTTCTTTTGAGAATATTTATGATTGATCACATGATTATTGTTTATGCAATTGAATAAAAATTTTAAATCTTTTATGAATGATTCAATTGCTTAATTTATATGATCTCCTTATGTGTTCATGTGTTTTTAAATAATGATGAGGGAGATTGTTGAGCATGATATTTCTCTTTAAATTCATTATTGATTATCAAAATGGGAGGAACAATATTATGTTTTTGAAAAGCTTATATTTTTTAAATGTCTTATTGTTTTAATAAGCTTTTGGTTTTTATAAGTTTGAATCATGTTCTAAATTATGAAATCTTATTTGCTTGATTCAAGTGTGATCAACTCTAAGAGCTTATAACGAAATGTATAAATTCTTTTGCTCTTATAATTCTTTGTTATGTTTAGTCCATATGGTTAAAATGTGATATTTTCTTTGAACTACATAAGTTGTATGAATCATTTGCATTGGTGTGCTTAAATGAATAAATGTTAAATACTATGCAAATTGAATTCGTTTTCTATGACTCCACTTGTATCTTTTATTTAAAAAAATGAGTTATCATTACTCTTTCAGTTTGCTAATGATAAATGTGATACTTATCTAAGAGGGAGCAATCATGTTTTATTGATTACATTTTGCTTCTCACATCTTGTTGCTGTTGAGGTCAGACGCATCAGAAGAGCGTGGTTCGAGCGAAATCGTAATTTAAAATTTTTTAAACTCACCGAATAAATTATTCAATATCCAATATGAATAATTCATTCATATTTCACCTAAACATATTATTCGATATCAAATAACGACATAATTAATTTAGATAACATCACGAAACTTTTATGAAATTTTTTTTCCGTAAAATATCATAAAATATGTTTTTGACCGAATCGATCAACCAATATACACGGGGGCTGCCTAGGTCAGCCTCAATAGTACTTGGACAGTTCATTGCTACCCGAACAGTGATCAATTCACTTTTTGGACAGCCGTCACCCTGTAAGCCCGAAACTCACCCGATAACACCGTTTTTCGCAGTTTTCGCATATTTTCAATACGAAATAATTTCCGGCAATTATTCTAATGCCCAATACACATACAATATATTTAAATAATATATTTTTCATCACCAAATTTTCCGAATTTTCAGATATGATCTGGATGCAAAATTATTTATTTTTCATGCTTTAAATCCAATTTTCTCAATATTAATCATATTAATATTAACACCAATCAAAAGTCTCCACCGATGAAGAACTCAAGAATAATTCTAGGAGTTATAAGAGTGGTCATAATACTCTAGAATGGAAACAAGTCATAAAATGATAAAATCAAATTAATATTATACTAATATTATTCAATCTAACTTCACACATGCATCTAGCCTCCAAATCCATCCTCCAAATCAAAAAGCCCCAAAATTTAAGAAAGAAAGAAACCCTAAAACTATTCTAGATACTCAAGAAAAATAAACAAATTTTCTAAGGTTAAGAATATTAAAGATTACCTCACAATCTCGTAATTTCCTTAAACTTTCTTCTTGATTTGATCACTTTCTCTCAAAAATACTTTGGAGGTTTTTTAATGGAGATAAATTCGGCCAAGGCTTGTAATGAAAGAGAAAAAAAATTTTCACTTTATATAATAGGGTTGGCCGAAAATTGGGGGGCAAAAAGGTCATTTGATAATTCATTTAATCAAAAATAAATATCAAGCCAAAAGTCATCAAATCCAATTTGATAACCATTACCTTTAAACAAAAAATATAAATAAGTCAAATATTTACACTTTAATCATTTCCAAATTAAATATCAACTAAGATATTTTATATTTCAATTACATTAATTATTTAACAATTAAATAATTAAGTAATTACTTAAATACAAATATCTAAATATATGTATTATATGTACTTTAAATAATCCAAATACATATATTAATGATATATGTCAAATATCACATTTGATAATTAATTAATGTGTATTTAATAAAATCATATATTAATTATAAATACACATTAATTAGGAGATGACCGAAAAGCCCATTATGCTTGAATTTTTCGTTTAACCGTTAAACAATTCGAATTAACTTATTTAATCCGATGAAGTATTATGAATAATCTGTATTATTCATAATGCGTTGCCCAAGTGACCTACGAGTACGCTTCATATTGTGGGACTCTCTTGTAGGAAACGCTTTCCTTGCGCAGCGGAAACGTCTTAGGCACCCGGATCGGACTTGAAAAAATTTCTGCCCTTCCCACCAAGTGGCTGGATCTGACCAGCAGTACCACTGAAGTTTTACTACTGTTTTGAAAAAAATTTCAGCCCTGAAATAGCCCCGGAACAGTCCCCGAACAGCCCCAACATCAGTACAAAAATCGGACTGTTTTGGACACAAAATGCGCCCAAACCACAACCAAAACAGTGCACTATTTCCGTGCACTACAGTGGCATTTTCAGGTCTGATTTTTCAGAGAAAAAAAGCCCCAACGCAATCCCAAAAGTCCCCCTATGTGTTTCCTAAAAATTCCGAATTGATACGAGATCAAACCGAGCTCCGAAACACCCAAACTAGTGCTCGGCAATAGGCAGAAATTCACCCCACTGCTGTTAGTCTAAGGAGAAGAAAATGAGATGAATAAATATTGGTTCAACACCACAAAGTCTTACGAGCTATGTCTCACAACTAACGGAAAGTAGTGTGGGCTACACTTAAAAGATAAATCCCTAAACTATTTAGAGATTAATGTCACACAACAACTTTTGTTCTTTTGATTTCTACTTCTTCTTGTTTTTGTTTTCTCTCAACTCTTGACAGGATTTGGAGAAGATGAAGATGGAGGCTAGGGTTGCAAAAAATAATTATTGCAAAAAGAAAAATAAATTTTCTTTTATAGTTGGGTTATTTTGTTTCCAAAACAAAACAAATCCCTTCATATTTCTCCATGTGTGATAATTAGCTATAGCATGTAATTTTCATTAATTTTGTAACATTTATATTAACTTTCCATAAATTCAATATATGTTACAAAAATAAAAAGTTAATACCTTATTAAAAGGTTTAACTTCCAAAATAATGCAAGGGTTTCCAAATCCCAAAAGTTGGAATTCCTAATTTAACCTTACATTAAATAAATTTGGAATTCCTAATTTGACCTTACATTAAATTATATCTTATATAATTTAATACATTTGTTTAAATATCATATATTTAATAAAACCATATATTAACTTTTAATATAAAATTTCAAGTGTGACAAAATAATATTATTAATCATATTAATAATATTTATAACTTTGTGAGTATATAATTGGACTATCCAATTATACTAAATCTGCTATAGTAGATCGAGCTAGCACATGGACCAAATGGACTTACGGTTCCGAGCTCCTATAATCTCGAAATACCAATTAAGCTCTTCATTAAATATTCCGAATTATTAACTCCGGGTTATTCCACTAAAAACCTGAAGTTGGAATCTCGTTGCCGTAGATGGTATATTAAGCCAAACCAAGCCGGTGTCCATCGATATAGTCACTACATAGGAATTGACCCTTCAAAAGTATCTCGTAATTAGAGCCGAATCATAATATCTGTTATAACCCTCTAATTATTTATACGTTAAGTACCATTGATTCTTTAATGAACGATTTATTCATAACCATTATGAATTTTAATCTTTCTATTTGTAATAGAAAGAGTTGAGCGCTCTAACCGTTCAAGTACCAAATCAACCCTTAAGGAAGATACTCATCTACTTCTCGTAAGAGTAAGTGAACTCCATATCTATATAAAATGTTCCCAGCTACACAACAGACCATGCCCCCAAAGTACGTAGCTATTGGTCGGGACTGCTACACCAACCTCACCTTTGTAAATCAAAGGACATAGTCTGCCATGCAGGAGTTCGTAGTACACTCAGGATTATGATCAATCTATATATAACCATCTAGTAGATCGAAATAACTTTCTTTGTTTAACGAATATTATAAGAATGTCATTTCCATCTGGGTCCAGTCCTATATGATCACATCATACAAGGTGCCTCCATTCTCATGTCTCTACATGGATGATCCCGGATCAAGGTCTCCATACCAATATATAATGGACCGCAGCTATAGATAAACCACAAATAATGTACCTGTTTTGTTTGCTCTCTATGGACTATTTAAGATTACTAACTTCAGACTTAAATCCTCTTTTGTATGACACTCATACACTAAGTCTGAAGGCACATAAGTAATCTAAGGTATTCAAGATAATTTATAATATGCGAAGTTTAAACAAACACTTTGATAAATGGATAATGCAACATTTGATTTCAAAACATATAAATCCGTTTACATTACATGTAGCTCTAGGGCATATATCCCAACATCTCTAAGTTTAGGTTTATCCATCATGTAATCAAATTTCGTGTCCATAATTCACCCACTCGTAAATTATGATGACCACGTATAATCTCGCTAAACTTTGTAAGTCCAAGTCATTGCATACATATAATCTCACCGTCACAGGCTATCAATATTACACCAGGGATATATAAAGGAACTTCAAATCCCTAAGGTATAATATAGTCGACTTTCAAATTTACGATCTCTAAATAACACTCGGAACTCGCTTCCGAAGTATACCACGACCATGGATTTACTAGATCGCAAATACGTACATGATACCTATGTCATGTACATAGGACTGGCGAATTCTATCTGATACTCACAGGATATCATGAGCATGAGTCCATACCCAATAAATTGTTGGGGTTTTCCAGGGCAAATTCGAGTAACGCAGCGGAACGTGGAAAATCAAAATTTTCCGATTTCAATAATTTTTCTTGGGCAATTAAAATAAATTTAATTATTCTAAATACTCAATACTTAAAACCTGAAATTTTTTACCCAAAAATCAGATTTTAACTTATTTGTCGTTTGACCCCAAACTTTTTGCATTTTGATCATTTTAGTCCTAAAATTGTTAAATATAAATTTAAGTGATTCCAAATCAATCTCAAAATGATTTATACATGTCCAACACATCAAAATACAAAACAGAACTGAAAAGCCACAAAAACCTCAAATTACTGTGAAGGTCATAAAGTTTTCAACTTGTGCATTTTGGTCCAATCTTGTTCATAAAAAGTCAAGATGAAATCCAATCATCACCAAATTAAATATACATCATTACACAACACATATATGAAAAGCCCCAAATTTGGAAAGGGTATAGACCCTAATTTTATAAATTCATCAAATTGAACAAATTACAATAAATTAAACAAATCCATTATTTTAATCAAGTCTCTACCACACCAAACAAGTTTCACCAATTTGAAATAACTCTAGAAAAATTCTAGTTCATCAATGAGTGGCCTAACAACTCTATAATGACAACTAGATCATCAAATGACCATAAGAATGCTTAATAACTCCTTATAAGCTTTCTTTGAATATCATACATGCAAACACCCATCATCAAAGCTTCCAACCATCAAAAACATAAACTAGAAAGAGTAGAAAAACCTAAGAACTACACATGTTGTAGCCAAGAATAAAATGAACAAATTTCCATCTAATGAAAGGTTGGAAATACTTACTAAATCTTAGCCTTCTTTGATTTTCTTCTTTTTTCTTCTCTTTTTTCTCTCAACCTTATTTTGTTTATGTTTTGGAGGCTTGAACTTTATGAGGCAAAAATGAAAAATATAACCTTTATATAGTTAGGTCATTGCCGAATTTGGTGGAAAAATAAAACAAGATTTTTCAATTTTTCCAAACAAATATCTAACAAGTCAAAGCCAATTTGACAATCTTTTCTTTAATTGTAATGCCACACTTATACACAAATTAATCATTTCCAAACTTTATCATAATGGTAGATATTTATATTTTAATTACTTTAATCATTTAACAATTAATTAATTAATTAAATACAAATATCTCAAATATATGTATTATATTTACTTTAAATATCTCAAATACATATATTAATGATATATGTCAAATATCACAATTTGACATTTAATTAATGTGTATTTAATAAAATCATATATTAAATACAAATACACATTAACTAGGAAATGACCAAAAGATACATTTGCATGTATCTTTCGTTTAACCGTTAAACGATTTATAAATAATCAATATTATTCATAAAAGTTGCCATAGTGCTCTCCGAGTATATTTCATTAGTGAGACTCTAGGTTCAGACATATCCATCACGAAATCCAATTTCGTTTCAATAATCTACCTACCCGTAAATTATGACGAACACAGATAAACTCATTGAACCATACAGGTCGAGGTCATTGTATACGAATAATCCCTCCGTCACAAGTATCCGGATTTATCCTAGAGATATAGATGTAAACGTCAAATCTCTATAGGTATAATCTCGTCGACGTATCTATTAGAAATCTCTAAAAATAAACTTAGAACTCACTTCTACAGTGTACCACAGGCCCATGATTTTATCTGATTGCTAATATTATATGGACTACCTATGCTCTGTACACAGAACTGACGGATCCTTTCTTGACACACATGATATCCTGAGGATCAGTCCACACCCAATGAACAGACGGAGGTATGACCTTAAGAGGTCCGTGACGTGACTACCATCAATGTGTGGAGGATATCTCATATATCCATAGTGGTATATCAAGTCAAAGAATCACTATGCTACTCAACCCGAGAAGATTCTTATTGAAGTTGGTGTAGCATCTATTAAGAATCTTCGGTGAGTCGTTCAGTGTTTATCCGCTTTAAACACCTACACGTCTATATGAGTCTCCAAGACTCATGGTTCATTGAGAAACCATTGGAATCCAAGATTCCAGTATACGACATATACCAGTCTCAACGGGTTTACTATATTGACCAAGTAGTGTAAACCTTGACCAAGAACTGTCTAAGAATGACAACGTCATAATACAACTCAATGTCAATTGCGACGCTTTTGCAACAATATCATAACTAATCATTTTAAGGTCAATTACGTCTTTACCATATATAAAAAGATGATATATATAATAGAAACTATTTATTTTATTCATAATAAAAAATGTTCATAAGTATTTACAGGGAAATACATAAGAGAATTGGTGCTCCAAGCACCAACCCTAACAAATTCTCCCACTTGCTCTAGTGCCAATATCGATTGTATCTCATACTCATCGACTCCACATGTTTATCAAATAACTTCGGAGGAATGGCCTTCGTAAGCGGGTCTGCTACATTATATTCATTCGGTACCTTGCACACGATAATGTCCCCTCGCGACACAATCTCTTGAATAATGTGGTACTTTCGTTCCACATACTTTGACTTTTGATGCACCATCAGTTCATTTGCTTGCGCAATGGCTCCACTATTATCAAAGTATAACAGAATCTGATTATCGATACTTGGGACTATTCCCAGTTCTGTGATAAAGTTCCTAACCCATACAGCTTCCCTTCCAGCTTCAGAAGCTATAATATATTCCGCCTCTGCGGTGGAATCAGCTGTTGATGCCTGTTTGGAACTCTTCCAACAAAGTGCTCATCCGTAAGGGTAAAGATGAATCCTGATGTATACTTTCTATCATCGGGATCCGATTGGAAATCAGAATCTATATACCAATTAACTTACAGGTCATTTCCTCCATATATTATAAACTTATCCTTAGTACCTTTAAGATACTTTAGGATATGTTTAATGGCCATCCAATGATCATTACCTATATTGGACTTATACCTGCTGGTCACACTAACTACAAAGCTGATATCAGGCCTAGTATATAACATGGCATACATGATGCTCCCTAAACACGAAGCATAAGGCTGATTAGACATTCTAATTTTCTCATCTTCTGTTTGCGGACACATCTTCTTCGAAAGATGTAGGCCATGTCTGAATGGTATATTTGTTGTCTTACAATTACCAAAATTATACCGTTCTAAGATCTTATCTAAGTACGTTTATTGGGATAACCCAATATGAGTTGTGCATGATCAATTTGATGAAAAATTAATTGGATTAATTTTCCCTAAATTTTGAGGCTTGGCCGAATGTGAACCCATTTGTAGCTCTTGGTGATTTTTGAATTTTAGACAATTGGATGTGTTTAAAATGCATGGGATATATTAGTTTGTGATTTAATTGGATTGAAATCAAAATTGATATAAAAAGTCCATGATTGCCGTGAGCTATAGGAAGCATGTTGGAATTGATTTTGCTTCAATTTGTGTTGGACATAAGTTGGTTAATTAAAGTATGATTAATTATGTAAATTGGTATTTTGGAAATGTTGATTTAAATAATTAATTATGGCTAATACACTTTAATTAATTAGATTGTGATATTTGGAATATTAGAATTTAATTAATTGGGCTTAATTAGGAATTGGGCTAATAATGTTGTATTTAGGCTTAATGGGCTTGGTTGGGCCAAGTTTGGTTTAGGATAATTGGTTTGATCCAATTGGGCCTAAAACCATTTCTATAAAGTCCAAATATGATAATTGGGCCTAATGGGCCAAAATTATTTTGTGGCAAAGGGTGATTCCTTATTGGGCTTTGGTTGCCAAAGTCCATGCCTTATAAATTAATTGAAAGCCCATTGGACTTTAATTAAATTGACATTGGATGTTAATTGGGCTTTGAGACCCGTTAAGATTAGATTTAGAATCTAAGTCGCAAAGGCTCATTAATAAAGTGTAATTATTTAATTTGGAATTAAATAAAGAATTAGTATTGAATACAAATTAAATTGGATTTAATATTGTAGTTTAATATAATTCAAGAATACGTACTTTTAGTACTTATTCTTAAACGAGTTGGACTCGCGCAAATCAAATCATTGTTTGAACATTAGATGATCATTAATCAAAGATTAATTAATTGGATTAGATTGATTGATAACATGCTTTATGTGAATACATGGATGTGATGTATGAATAATGTATATCAGATGGATATTAGATGGGTGAGGGCAATTTTGGAAATTGTTGTAATAAATTTAGAATTTATTAAATTGGACCTGCGTGTCCAGCCTATTACCTCTTGACTATTTGTATTTCTCTTCTCACCTATTCCCCTCAATGTAAATGAGGTTTCTTTAGAAGTGTTATGTAATTGGGTAGAAGTAAGATTTGTGCTAGCCGGAGAGAGGAAAGGGAGAGATTTGTTCTAGGAACAAATTGTATTAGATATCCATCTGCATATCATTATTAATTTATTTATCGCGCCTTATTATGATTTTAGAATACATGATTAAGGGTGTATGATGAGTTCTAATCAGAGATAATTAATTGGTTGCCAATTACGCGAAAAAAACCCTCAACAAATATTAAACGTTTTCCTTCCATTGAGTAATTCATTCTCAAGATCCAAGATTGGCACTGGTTTGTTGGCCAAAGTCAAGACTTTTTTCCATCGCGGATGTGTTTGAATCATGAAGGCTTTGTTCCATATCGCATGTCTTGTCCAAGTTGTGATTTGTTGTCCAAAGTCAAGTTCATTTCTTGTCCATCGACATCGATTACGAAGCTTTCCAAAGTCAATGGGTCCCACTTAACTGGAATCATTAAGCTTGTTGTGCAAAAGCCAAGGCTTAGTTGATTCAGAGGAAAAATGTTAGGGAATATATTGGATATATTGGCATATATTGGATATATGTTTTGGACTTGGATGTCCACCTATTGGATCTAGGAATTGGATGAGATCCAATTGATCTTAGAGATCTACCTAGTTAAATATCATACAACTTGTTGGCCAAAGTCAAGGTTGTGTGTTATTTAATGGGATCATAGCCCACTAGGAAACTAGGTTTCCCGAGTACTCAACAGAGGGTTAGAGGCTCGCCGAAAAATAGTGGGAGACAAGTATTAAATTTGCAATTTCATTTAGATACTTGCCAATACGCGCTCATTTCAATTTTTCGTCATTATTTATTAATAAATATATTAGTTGGACTAATATTTAATTGTTGTTTTAATTAAACAGTTGGACTGTATTCAAACTATTTCACTTATAGTTGATTATGTAATTTGATTAAAGTAATCAAATATTTTTGAATTTAACCAATCAAATTATAGTTGATTATATTTAGTTAGACTATAGTAATCATTATATTTAATAGTACCCGAAATCGTTGATTGGATAGTTGGACTATTGGTATCAAGATAAATGAAAGATTAGCATTTAGAATATAGTCCTGGGTGAAAATGTCTTTAAACGGCTTTAATTTTCAGATTGGGAATAAAACCTCAGGATAGTCCTGAGAAATGAGACTTTATTCTATTTGATAGAGAAACATCTCGGGCCTGAGCCCGGAGTTGAGCAAATAGTGGAGCGTGAGTTTTGGAAGACTCATGGTGATGATAACTTTAGTGCTAAATCTGTTATGCTTGATGCAATGACACTTTAATTTTGTCTTCAAAACTAAGGATTAGATCATTATACCATGATGTTGAAATTAAAGGATCTTCATAGATCTATTCTTAGATCTTAGAAGTACGAATTGCAAAAGAAGCTCTTTCGCTCGTGTATGTCAGAGGGTACATCTATCGAGCACTAGGTATCGCAAATGATTGCTGACATCGATCAGCTAGGTTAGCTGTGCATTACCTACGTGGCCGAGACTACCAAAGATTTGATCTTATAGTCTCTACCCAAAAGTTGGGGCAGGTTCATTATGAACCAAGAGTAAACTCTTGGAGAGTTGACGACTATGCTCAAGGAGGCAGAGCCAGAGCTTCTAAAAGGGGTAGAGGTAAAATCAACACAGTCTTCTGGGAAGACAAAGGACATATCCCAAGATGTCTGCCGAAATTGTGGCAAACGAGGTCACTGGATACGTGACTACCGTATGGACAAGGGAGACATGAAGGAAGTGAAGGCGGGGCAAGGCTCCGGCTTCAAGTATGTTTGTCAAAAACATGTTCACTATTAGTTTCAAAACTGAATTTCTGATATTAAATGTGGTACATAAATATGTACTGATGTGCAGAATCTGCTGATAAGTAGGAGACTGACTTCAATTGAGATCGACCTACGAGTCGGAAACGGGACGAAAGTCACTGTTTTAACCTTAGAATCCTAATTTTATGAACTACCCTTCGGGTATGTACTTAAATTAGGAAACTGTTATAATGTACTTAGTTTAACTAGAAACATTATCTCTATATCTAAGTTTAACCTGTTGCGGGTATACCTTTATATTCTAGAACACTAAGTGTTTTATTTTATAATGATGATATTGAGATAAACACATTAGATGTGAATAACAGTATTTATGTTTTGAATATAAATGAATCTCAAACATATAACATGACAAACAAATAGCTCAAACTGAATAAATCAGTTGAGACTTATAAGTGGCATTGTTGTCTGGGACACATTAACAAGACTCGTATATCCACACTTTCGAAGAGTGGGTACTAGGACGGATTTGATTATATTCAAATGAAGTCTACGAATCTAGTTTATTGGGCAAAGTGCCTAAAACACCTTTTACTTGGTAAAAGTACAAGTGCCATCGATCTGTTAGCTCTTGTTCATAGTGACGTAAGTGGGCCCATATCTAGCTAGGCTAGAGGTGGATATGAACACTTCGTAACCTTTACGGATGTGGCATCGTGTTATGGTTATGTGTTTCTTTTAAAACAGAAATCGAAAACTTTTGATAAATTCAAAGAGTTTCGACACGAAGTAGACAGACAGACCGGTATAGTATTCTTTCACAGTGGACTCCTCCCGGAACACCTCAATTGAATGGTGTGTCCAAACGGAGAAACTGAACTTTGTTGGACATAATTAGGTTAATTATGAGTCGCTCTGAGCTACCATTTTCCTTCTAGGGATACGCATTAAACAATGCAATACTTATTTTGAATAAGGTTCTATGAAAATATGTTAGATAGACTTCATATTATATATGAACAGGAAAGAAACCGAGTTTCTCATTCCTGAAGATTTGGGAATGCTAGGCATATGTTTGGATGATACCAAACTAGAACCCAAATCGGATAAGTGCCTAATTTGTGGGTTGTCCTAGGGAAACCAAAGTATAGTACTTACACAACTCACAAGAGAACAATTTAATTGTTGCTCTCCATGCGTTTTTTCCTAAAAGGAATACCTATATGCAGTGGTAAGTGGGAGGAAAGTAAAACTCGATGAAAATCAGAGTAATACTGTTCCAGGCACCGATTCTTTAACGGAACACAAACAGTTCATAGGGATGAAACTGTACCATAATCTTCAAATACACAAGAACCGCGCAAGTTGGAGAGAGTCAAAAAACAACCTGGGAGGTATGGGTTTCTGATCTCACCTTGTAAAGAAGTCAATCTTATTGAGGAACACGAACCGGCTACAAATGAGGAAGTGATACAAGGTATCGACTCCCTATAATGGCAAAGTGCCATAAAGTCCGAAATGGATTCCATATATACCAACCAAGTTTGGACACTGATTGTTGTACCGGAAGGCATTGTGCCTATTGGTACTAAATGAGTCTTCAAGGAAGACATACATGGATGACAACATACAAACGTACAAAGCTAGGGTTGTAGCGAGAAGGTATCGTTATCAACATTGTGTCGATTACAAAGAAACCTTTTATTCACTGCCATGATTAAATCCATTTGGATAATGCTTGTTAATGCTGCATGTTTCATTTATGAAATATGGCAGCTGAACGTCAAAAACGCTTTCTTTAAACGAAAACCTTTTGGAGGCTGTTTAAAACATCCTGACGGTTTTGTCGTACCAAAACATGCAAACAAGGTTTGCAAGTTAATTCGATCCATTTATGGATTGAAGCAAGCATTACGTTCTTGGAATTAACGTTTTGATAAGATCATAATGGTATATGATTTAATTCAAACAAATATAATTCTTGTGTATATAAAGAGGTTAGTGGGAGCGCACTGACAATGATTGTCCTATAAAATGATGACATATCATTTCTTCGAAATGACATTCCCATAATACAATCGGTGAAAGCTTGGCTTTCATGAAAATTCTCCATACAATATTTGGGAGAGACAGCCTTTATTCTAGGAATAAGGATCTACTAAGATAGATCTAAAAGTTGTTGGCATTCTCCGAGAACTCGTACATTGAAAGTTATGTACGTGACCTGGTGTCTCATAGGCTTTGAGCATATGGAGTCACAATCAGGCCAATCTAAGTGATGGTCACTAGATTGATGTAAAGAACATCCTTGAGTATCTTAGATGAACTAAGGATGCTTTCTTATGCTATGGAGAAGGAGAACTTGAAGTGACTGGGTTCACCGCTGCAAGTTTCCAAACCGACAAAATGACTATAAGTCGTAATAAGGGTACTATATAGTTTGAATAACGGAACAGTGAGCTGGAAATCTTCCAAGCAAGATATTGTTGTCGAATAAAAAACAAAAGCGGAATATTGATGCAGCTAAGGCAGCAAAAGAAGCATTTTTGGATCTATATAATCCTAATTAGATTAGATATAGTTCTGTTAGCGACTGAGCTAGGCTACAGCACATGCTAAAGAATTAATGGTCTCATCAATGATCTAAATATGTACTTCAATTATTTCATCTGATTCGTCAGATCATACATCGTGGCGATGTGATGATCGAATAAATCACATCAGATGATAACCTTACAAATCCGCTGACGAAAGCTGTTTCTCAGCAGAAGTTTGAGCGACCCGTACATAGTTCAAGTGTAGGACACTTGAGTGATTGGCTATAGGCCAAGTGGGAGATTGTTGGACAATTATGACCCATAACATCACTATTTGTACAGAACATTGTGTTGTTGTACAAATTAACTATGTGACAAAGGAAATTGCTCTTTTATCATTTGTAATTGGATTACCGGGATATATAAATGATAAAATTCCATATGATTAGTTCCAGATTAATAAGATATGAGACAATATTAATTCACTAAGGTTTAATCATTAAAATATCCATAGTCGTAGTATTATCGAGATTGGACATTGATAATGCGGAATAGACTAGTATTACACTTGTGTGCGTTGTGGGAGCATAACAACATAGTTCTCATATATTTGGGTATAGGATACTCATGCAAGTGTAATGGGAGGTTGTGTTTACCGATGGTACGGAAACAGCTTCTCTCTGGATAGACCCCTCGGAATTCCATTGGTAGTATGACTGTGTCTATGGAAATTCGAATCAGGGTATGTGTATTTGGTCTTAACCTGAGACTTGCATCGCTAATACTTGCGACAATCAATATACTTTGGTTTTTGTCGTCCGAGGCTTTAACAGGTTCTGTGTACGCCTCTTCTGGGTATATTGAGAATCGTAGTGTATTGGGTGTGATGTCAAGATGGAAGTATCACTTCAGTCATATGGAGATGATGATCACGTAGGATACGGAACTAGTACTCTTATGTACTGTAGTCATCGGGATAATATGACTAGGTCATGCTTTTTCGAATATAGAGACTAGTTACCTGAGATCCGATATATGCTTCGTACGGGGCAGACACAATTCCAGCCCCAGGCCTAGCATGTGACATTCGATACTAGATCGCAATATGCAATACTACGTATACTACGCCTGACATAGATTATATATTCCTTAAAAGAATATTTCTGGAGAATTGGGTAGGCATGGTGCTTTGCTAGAAGCCAACCATGTCTTGTATATCGGTAAGAACGTGGTACTAGGTACGCACGTATTCGGATACTCCGATGACCGGATTTATTGCCAACATATCCAGGGATCTCATGGGTCGCTTCCCGAAGATTCACCGATGACGTATGACTCGAACATAATTAATCTGGGATTAATTAGAAGAGAGAGAAAATTAATATAGGTTTAATTGCAGAGAGATTTTATCTGGGATAAAATACTATTTATAGAGAGAACGATTAATTCGGAATTAATCGATAAAATAATATATTCGATATATTAAATGAATTTGATTTCGACGCGGAATTAAAATTGGATTTTAATTTGGGCAAACGAATTAGTTTAGAATTAATTCGCGAGCGACGTGAATAATAATTTTGCTAGGCATAATTATTTAATTAAATTTGATTTAATTACGTCGTAACGGAAAATTCGTTAATTCGGAATTAGCGAACCCGAGCCCGGGATGTGTTGGGGCCCACTCGGATTTTGAATCAAGTGCGGCCAACATGTCTAGAAATTCTTGGTTTGACCTAGAAAACCCAACAGTTTAATCATTAAATATCCCTAGTCGTAGTATTATTGAGACTGGACATCGATAATGTGGAATAGACTAGTATTACACTTGTTCGTGTTATGGAAGCTTAACGACATAGTTCTCATATATTTAAGAATAAGATACTTATGCAAGTGTGATAGGAGGTTCTGTTAGCCATTGGACCGGGAATAGCTTCGCTCTGGATAGACCCCTCGAAATCCCATTGGTAATATGACTATGTGTCTATGGGAATCTGCATCAGGGTAGGTGTTGTGGTCTTTACCTGAGACTTGCATCGCTAATACTTGCGACAATCAGTATGCTTTGGTATTGGTCGTCGGGGCTTTAACAGGTTCTATGTACGCCTCTTCTAGGTTTACTGAGAGTCGTAGTGTATTGGGTGTGATTTCAAGATGGAAGTATCACTTCAGTCATATGGAGATGATGATCACGCTGGGATACAAAACTGGTACTCTCATATGTTGCAGCTATCGGGATAATATGACAAGGTCATGATTATCCGATTAAAGAGACTAGTTGCTTGTGATCCGATATATGCTTCGTACGAGGCAGACATAATTCCAGCCCCAGGCCTAGCATGTGACATCCGATACTGGATCGTAATACGTAATACTTAGTATACTACGCTTGATAAAGATTATATATTCTTCGTTGAATATTTCTGGAGAATTGGGTAGGCACGGTGCTTTTCTAGAAGCCAACCATGTCTTGTAAATCTGTAAGAACGTGGTACGGGGTACGCACGTGTTCGGATAGTCCGACGACCAGATTTACTGCCAACATATCCAGAGATCTCTTGGGTCGCTTCCCAAAGATTCACCGATGACATTTGACTCGAACAGAATTAATCTGGGATTAATTATAAGAGAGAGAAAATTAATCTGGGAATTAATTACGAGAAGAATTTATCTGGGGTAAATTTCTAACTGAAGAGAGAATGTGATTAATTTAGAATTAATCAATTGAATAATATATTAAATATATTAATTGAAATTAGATTTCAAAGCGGAATTAAAATTAGATTTTAATTCGGGCGAACGAATTAATTTGGAATTAATTCGTAAGCGACTTTCGTAATAATTTTGCGAGGCATTATTATTTAATTAAATTGGATTTAATTACGTCACTATTTAATCGGATTAAATGAATCCGAGCCCGAGCGAAGTTGCATGTTGAGTTATTCGACTTAAATTTGGAATTTAAAAGTGGTGGGACCCACTTGACTTACATCAACATGTTTGACATTTGATGGAAGTTGATGAAAACTTGCCTGGAGCAAAGCCAGACAAACCCACAAGAGATTGTTATCCACGCAACTCATGTGAACCACGCGGGAACAAAGCTCGTGAAACCCACAAGAGATTGTTATGAGCGCCCAGGAAAGCATAATGAGGTTTGGAGATTAGAAACCCGTGAAGAACAAAGCCTCACGAACCCTTAATTGCTTGAAACGCCACAAAGGACAGCAACCCCTTTGATAAGTTTTTGAAGAGAATCCACCCTTCCATGGTTAGCCATCACGACCTCACCACCAATGTGCCTGACGGCAATATTATTATTTTTTTGTTAAAACATTCATGTATTTTATTAATGAAAAGCTTGTTTAAATAGTACAATGGAAACCCTAATTGTAATATGTTAAAAAAACAGAAATAACCCTAGGTAATAATCCTTATTATGAATAGAAATCTCGGGCCCCTAACATTTGGCCCACTCTAGAATAAACACCAATATTAAACCTAAGGCCCCTAATAGTTGGCTCACTCTAAAATAACATTATTATTACCCTCTAGAGGCCTTCGCTTGTATATTTTCGACCCCTTCATTACCAATTAACTTGAATGGATTATTAGGCTTCATCCTTAGATGCTTGGATCCATACTTCGAGGCTTGTTTTCTTGATGCTCCCTGTATCATATCATTCTCCCTCCCTTTCTTTAAGAAGATTCGTCCTCGAATCTTTAAGGTCAATCTGTAATGTCCAAACACTTTATCTCTAACCAAATCTGAATTGTCTTTTTGTTCCTTTTTTTGTGGCACAGGATTTGTGTTTTTTTTTCCACTGCCCATGTTTTTTTTTTCTTTTTTTAAATTTTTGAATCCAACACATGCAGGATGACAAAAGAAAAAAATAGAAAAAAAAAACAAAAAAAAAATTAACATAAACAAGACTAAAGGGAAAAAAAATTAACAGAAACAGGACTCAAAGAAAAGAAAAAATTTACAGAAACAGAACTCAAAGAAAAGAAAAAAAATTAACAGAAACATAACTCAAAGAAAAGAAAACAAATTAACTGAAACATGACTCAAAGAAAAGAAAAAAAAATAACAGAAACATGACTCAAAAAAAGAAAAAAAATCATAAAAAAAAAAGAAAGAAAAAAATCAAAAGACACAAACGATAAGATATAACCTGCTTTGCAACCAAAGCTCTGAATACCAACTGATGAAAACCTGCCTGGAGCAAAGCCAGACAAACCCACAAGAGATTGTTATCCACACAACTCATGTGAACCACGCGGGAAAAAAGCCCTGGAAACCCACAAAATATTATTATGAGCGCCCAGGAAAGTATAACGAGGTTTGGAGATTAGAAATTTGTGAAGAACAAAGCCTCACGAACCCCTAATTGCTTGAAACGCCATAAAGGACAGCAACCCCTTTGATAAGTTTTCGAAGAGAATCCACCATTCCATGGTTAGCCATCACAGCCTCACCACCAATGTGCCTGACGGCAATATTAATTTTTTTTGGTTAAAACATTCATGCATTTTATTAATGAAAAGCTTGTTTAAATAGTACAATGGAAACCCTAATTGTAATATGTTAAAAAACCAGAAATAACCCTAGGTAATAATCCTTATTATGAATAGAAATCTCGGGCCCCTAACATTTGGCCCACTCTAGAATAAACACCAATATTAAAACCTAGGGCCCCTAATAGTTGGCTCACTTTAAAATAAACATTATTATTAACCCATCTAGGAGGCCTTCGCTTGTATATTTTCGACCCCTTCATTACCATTAACTTGAATGGATTATTAGGCTTCATCCTTAGATGTTTGGATCCATACTTCGAGGCTTGTTTTCTTGATGCTCCATGTATCATATCATTCTCCCTTCTTTAAGAAGATTCGTCTCGAATCTTTAAGGTCATCTGTAATGTCCAAACTTTATCTCTAACCAAATCTGAATTGTCTTTTTGTTCCTTTTTTTTTGTGGCACAAGATTTGTGTTTTTTTTTTTTCCACTGCCCATGTTTTTTTTTTTTTTTTTAAATTTTTGAATCCAACACATGCAGGATAACAAAAGAAAAAAATAGAAAAAAAAACAAGAAAAACAAATTAACATAAACAAGACTAAAGGGAAAAAAATTTAACAGAAACAGGACTCAAAGAAAAGAAAAAATTTAACAGAAACAGAACTCAAAGAAAAGAAAAAAAAATAACAGAAACATAACACAAAGAAAAGAAAAAAAATTAACTGAAACATGACTCAAAGAAAAGAAAAAAAAATAACAGAAACATGAATCAAAGAAAAGAAAAAAAATCATAAAAAAAAAAGAAAGAAAAAAAATCAAAAGACACAAACGATAAGATATAACCTGCTTTGCAACCAAAACTCTGAATACCAACTGATGAAAACCTGCTTGGAGCAAAGCCAGACAAAAACACAAGAGATTGTTATCCACGCAACTCATGTGAACCACGCGGGAAAAAAGCCCTGGAAACCTACAAAATATTATTATGAGCGCCCAGGAAAGTATAACGAGGTTTGGAGATTAGAAATTCGTGAAGAACAAAGCCTCACGAACCCCTAATTGCTTGAAACGCCATAAAGGACAGCAACCCCTTTGATAAGTTTTTGAAGAGAATCCATCATTCCATGGTTAGCCATCACGGCCTCACCACCAATGTGCCTGACGGCAATATTAATTTTTTTTGGTTAAAACATTCATGCATTTTATTAATGAAAAGCTTGTTTAAATAGTACAATGGAAACCCTAATTGTAATATGTTAAAAAACAAGAAATAACCCTAGGTAATAATCCTTATTATGAATAGAAATCTCGGGCCCCTAACATTTGGCCCACTCTAGAATAAACACCAATATTAAAACCTAGGGCCCCTAATAGTTGGCTCACTCTAAAATAAACATTATTATTAACCCATCTAGGAGGCATTCGCTTGTATATTTTCGACCCCTTCATTACCAATTAACTTGAATGGATTATTAGGCTTCATCCTTAGATGCTTGGATCCATACTTCGAGGCTTGTTTTCTTGATGCTCCATGTATCATATCATTCTCCCTTTCTTTAAGAAGATTCGTCCTCGAATCTTTAAGGTCAATCTGTAATGTCCAAACACTTTATCTCTAACCAAATCTGAATTGTCTTTTTGTTCCTTTTTTTTTGTGGCACAGGATTTGTGTTTTTTTTTTCCACTGCCCATGTTTTTTTTTTCTTTTTTTTAAATTTTTGAATCCAACACATGCAGGATGACAAAAGAAAAAAATAGAAAAAAAAAACAAGAAAAAAAAATTAACATAAACAAGACTAAAGGGAAAAAAAATTAACAGAAACAGGACTCAAAGAAAAGAAAAAATTTAACAGAAACAGAACTCAAAGAAAAGAAAAAAAAAATTAACAGAAACATAACTCAAAGAAAAGAAAAAAAATTAACTGAAACATGACTCAAAGAAAAGAAAAAAAAATAACAGAAACGTGAATCAAAGAAAAGAAAAAAATCATAAAAAAAAGAAAGAAAAAAAAATCAAAAAGACACAAACGATAAGATATAACCTGTTTTGCAACCAAGCTCTGAATACCAACTGATGAAAACCTGCCTGGAGCAAAGCCAGACAAACCCACAAGAGATTGTTATCCACGCAACTCATGTGAACCACGCGGGAAAAAAGCCCTGGAAACCCACAAAATATTATTATGAGCGCCCAGGAAAGTATAACGAGGTTTGGAGATTAGAAATTCGTGAAGAACAAAGCCTCACGAACCCCTAATTGCTTGAAACGCCATAAAGGACAGCAACCCCTTTGATAAGTTTTTGAAGAGAATCCACCATTCCATGGTTAGCCATCACGGCCTCACCGCCAATGTGCCTGACGGCAATATTAATTTTTTTTGGTTAAAACATTCATGCATTTTATTAATGAAAAGCTTGTTTAAATAGTACAATGGAAACCCTAATTGTAATATGTTAAAAAACCAGAAATAACCATAGGTAATATTCCTTATTATGAATAAAATCTCGGGCCCCTAACATTTGGCCCACTCTAGAATAAACTCCAATATTAAAACCTAGGGCCCCTAATAGTTAGCTCACTCTAAAATAAACATTATTATTAACCCATCTAGGAGGCCTTCGCTTGTATATTTTCGACCTCTTCATTACCAATAACTTGAATGGATTATTAGGCTTCATCCTTAGATGCTTGGATCCATACTTCGAGGCTTGTTTTCTTGATGCTCCATGTATCATATCATTCTCCCTTTATTTAAGAAGATTCGTCCTCGAATCTTTAAGGTCAATCTGTAATGTCCAAACACTTTATCTCTAACCAAATCTGAATTGTCTTTTTGTTCATTTTTTTTTGTGGACAGGATTTGTGTTTTTTTTTTCCACTGCCCATGTTTATTTTTTCTTTTTTTAAATTTTTGAATCCAACACATGCAGGATGACAAAAGAAAAAAATAGAAAAAAAAAGAAAAAAAATTAACATAAACAAGACTAAAGGGAAAAAAAATTAACAGAAACAGACTCAAAGAAAAGAAAAAATTTAACAGAAACAGAACTCAAAGAAAAGAAAAAAAAATAACAGAAACATAACTCAAAGAAAAGAAAAAAAAAAAAATAACTGAAACATGACTCAAAGAAAAGAAAAAAAAAAATAACAGAAACATGAATCAAAGAAAAGAAAAAAAATCATAAAAAAAAAAAAGAAAGAAAAAAAATCAAAAAGACACAAACGATAAGATATAACCTGCTTTGCAACCAAAGCTCTGAATACCAACTGATGAAAACCTGCCTGGAGCAAAGCCAGACAAACCCACAAGAGATTGTTATCCACGCAACTCATGTGAACCACGCGGGAAAAAAGCCCTGGAAACCCACAAAATATTATTATGAGCGCCCAGGAAATAATACGAGGTTTGGAGATTAGAAATTCGTGAAGAACAAAGCCTCACGAACCCCTAATTGCTTGAAACGCCATAAAGGACAGCAACCCCTTTGATAAGTTTTTGAAGAGAATCCACCATTCCATGGTTAGCCATCACGGCCTCACCACCAATGTGCCTGACGACAATATTAATTTTTTTTGGTTAAAACATTCATGCATTTTATTAATGAAAAGCTTGTTTAAATAGTACAATGGAAACCCTAATTGTAATATGTTAAAAAATCAGAAATAACCCTAGGTAATAATCCTTATTACAAATAAAATCTTAGGCCCCTAACATTTGGCACACTATAGAATAAACACCAATATTAAAACCTAAGGCCCCTAATAGTTGGCCCACTCTAAAATAAACACTATCATTAACCCCCTATAGGAGGCATTCGCTTGTATATTTTTGACCCATTCATTGCCAAATAACTTGAATGGATTATTAGGCTTCATCCTTGGATGCTTGGATCCATACTTCGAGGCTTGTTTTCTTGATGCTCCATGTATCATATCAGAAGTTGTTATTGGTTGAGTAAAGCTTAGATTTCTTATAATACACTCAAACAAAATCCAACACACAACCTTGAAATTTAAAGACAAGTCAACTTTGGAAGTAAGACACTTTTACTATTCACAGCATTCTCTCTTCTCCTTCTTCCTCATTCCCGTGACTTTGAGCTTCTCTTCTCCATTGATTTTGTTTCAAAATCTTCCAAGCTAGAACTTAAGGAGTCTTGTGAGGTGATAGGGAAACTCACCCTTGAGTTGGAAACAACATAGAAAGCTTGGAGCTTCATCTACATCTCTTGAATTTTTGAAATATCAACCGATCAAAGTAAGTAATTTCCGCAACTTGTCTTTGATTTATTCACACACATATCATGACTTAGAGACCTTGGGCTTGTCTAGGACACTAACAATGGTATCAGAGCCTTTACTAAGCATTATTTAATTCTAGGGTTTATATACTTTATTTGGGGATTTTGTGTTTGGAGCATGATTTTTTCAAATTGGTAGTTTGGTTGTGCTTTGATGATGATTAATTGGATTTGTGCCTCACAAGAATTGAGAAAATTGATTAGATTAATTTTTCCCCAAATTCTTAAGCTTGGCCGAAAATAACCCTTATTATGCTCAAGATGATTTTTTGAAAATTAGACAATTGGATGTGTTATTGGCATGAAATGTATGTTAGATGTTGATTTAATTGGATTGAAATCAAATTGCATGATGATTTCTTGTCAAAACCATGAGCTATAAGCATGTAGTGATGAATTGATTTTTCTTCAATTATGTTGGACATGAATTGAATTATTAAAGCATGATTAATTAGTTTAATTGATATTTTGGAAATATTAATTTAATTAATTAATTATGGCAATTACACTTTAATTAAAATTAATGTGATATTTGGATTGTTATATTAATTAAAATTAATCTTTAAAATTGGATTGGGCTAATTTTATTGTATTTGGGCTTAATGGGCTTGGTTGGGCCAAGCTTAGTTTTGGACAATTGGATTAGATCCAAATTGGGCCTAAAACCATTTCCATAAAGTCCAAATATAACTTTTGGGCCTTTTAATATTTAATTAGGCCTAATGGGCCTAAATTGATTTTTGGCAATATGGTGATTCCTATTTGGGCCTTGGCATTTTGGGTTTGATCCATATTGGCCAAAGCCCATGCCTAAATAATTAATTAAAAGCCCATTGGACTTTAATTAAAATAGTATTGGATACGAATTGGGCCTTTGAGGCCCATTTAGATTAGATTTAGAATCTAAGTCTAAAAGGCACATAAATAAGTGTAATTATTTAATTTGGAATTAAGTTAGATTTAGTATTGAATACAAATTAAATTGGATTTAAAATTATAGTTCGATATAATTCAAGAATATGTACTTTGAGTATTTATTCTTAAACGAGCAAACGAGTTGGACTCGCGTAAATCAAATCGTTGTTTGAACATTTGATGGTCATTAATTCAAAGATTAATTAATTGGATTAGATTGATTGAATAACATGCTTTGTGTGAATACTTGGATGTATTGTATGAATAATGTATATCAGATGGATATTAGAAGGGTGAGAGCAATTTTGGAAATTATTGTAATAAATTTAGAATTTATTAAACTGGACCTGCGTGTCTAGCTTATTATCTCTTTACTCTTTGTATTTCTCTTCTCACCAATTCCTCTCAATGTAAATGAGGTTTCTTTAATATATTATATAATTAGGTAAAAGTATGAATAGTGCTAGCGGGAGAGAGGAAATAGAGAGATTTGTTCTAGGAATAATTTGTTATATATCCATCTGCATATCGTTATTAATTTATTCGAGCCTTATTATGCTTTTAGAATGCATGCTTAAGGGTGTATGATGAGACCTAATCAAAGATAATAAATTGGTTGCCAATTTACGCGAAAAATCCTCAATCAAATATTAAGCGTTTTCCTTCCATTGAGTGCTTCTCTCTCAAGATCCAAGATTGGCATTGGTTTGTTGGCCAAAGTCAAGATCAATGTCCATCGCTGATGTGTTTGAACCACGAAGGCTTTGTTATATATCGCATGTCTTGGGCAGTTGTGACTTGTTGGCCAAAGTCAATGTCACTTATGTACATCGACCTGGATTACGAAGCTTTCCCACTGTCAATGGGTCGCGCTTAACTAGAATCATTAAGCTTGTTAAGCCAAAGCCAAGGCTTAGTTGATTCAGAGGAAAATGTTAGGAAATATATATTGGATATATATTTGGACTTGGAGGTCCACCTACCGGATCTAGGAATTGGAAGGGATCCAATTGATCTTAGAGATCTACCTAGTTAAGTTTCATACAGCTTGTTGGCCAAAGTCAAGGTTGTGTGTTATTTAACGGGATCCTAGCCCACTAGGAAATTGGGTTTCCCGAGTACTCAACAGAGGGTTAGAGGCTCACCAAAAAATAATGGGAGGCCATTATTAAATTTGTAATTTTGTTTAATACTTTCTAAATACGCGCTTTATTTTTCGTCGTTATATATATTTATTAGTTGGACTAATACTTTATTGTTTTTATTTAACAGTTGGACTGTATCCTTAAAATATCATTTGTAGTTGATTATAAAGTTGGACTATAGTAATCATTACATTTGACTATACCCGATATTGTTGAATGAATAGTTAGACTATTGCAATCAAGATGACTGGAAAGATTAACGTTAGGGACATCATCATGGGTGATAATGTCTTTAATGGTTCTAATTTTCTAGATTGGGATATGAATCTCATGATTTTCCTGGGAGCCGAGAAGTTGCTCTATTTATTAGACATACCTCTCGAGCTTGAGCCTGGACATGAGCGGGTTGTTGATTATGAGCTTTGGAAGACTCACAGTGATGAAAACTCAACTGCTCAGTCCGTCATGCTTGCCGCAATGAACCCTCAATTTCGTCGTCAAAATAAGGAATGGATCTCTACAACATGATGTTGAAATTGAAGGACCTTTATAGATCTAACCTTAGATCTCAGAAGTATGAATTGCAGAAGAAGCTCTTTCGCTCTCGCATGGCATATGGTACATCTGTCGAGCACTATTGACTGGCGTAAACACACACGTATAACGCAAGTGCACGTATCGTTCAAGTAGTATAAAAATATCGATCCCACGAGGACTTAATATCTAATCTATTAATTTTATGAGGTCAAATGATTACTAGTATCTAACAGGTTGATTGATTGATTTGAACTGGTGACGATTCTAAATTTAAAAGCAAGTAAATAAAATTTTCGAAAATAGGTTTTAAGAAAATTCAATATTAAAAACTATCTAGGGTTGTGATTTCTTCCAATATCATTTTAAAGATGAAGTGGTTATCTTAAAGTTGGGTAATATATTGATTTATTAACCTGGAACACTAAATTATGTGTAAGCCTCTGTCGATGGTCAAACACAAATACCCAGTTTAACCCAATTGAACCATATGTCTATGTCAACCAAATTATCTGGATTCATTAAGTTTAAGTTCCAATTATGGCTACCCCCGCCCGACATGTATATTCCTATCCTGTAAGGAAATCTATTAAAGGGTTATCTATCCTCAAGGAAGATCGTGGGCTATTGAGTCTAAGGTCTTAAACTTAAAATCCCTATGTCTAGTTCATTTTAAGTTTACCTGATCAATTTTATTAATGGCCAGTTAATTAAAAAGCATTAAGATTAAGACTCAATAAATAAATCTTTATATTACCCAAACTATAACCTAACCCCTTATAAACCGATGATATTAGAATTCATCACAACCGTAGATAACTTATTTAGTTACAACACATAACTAGGGCTGGTAAAAACTTGAAAATAAAAGACATAAAGTAAAAATACGGTAAAGTAAATACTGAAAAGTAAATTACAATAAAATAAAATTCTAAGGTAAAAGGAATTACTTTTACTACTACTAATTTAGATATCTCCCATAAAATAATATATAAACTTGTGATTCTTTTTCCAACCAGCCATATAAGCGGTAACCTGATTAAGTCAAATTAAGTCCAACCAGCCATAAAGGGGGAACCAAAATTAAATTACCAACCGACCAATCTGGCGGTATCCTTTATTAGTCAGGTTTAAACCAGATTAAAATGAATTACCAACCGACCAATCTGGTGGTATCATTTTTAAGTCAATATTTTAAATAGTGAATATATTATTTTTAAGGGAGATTAATCTAAATAGCAATAGTAAAAGAATTACCTTTCACCCTAGCTGGGGAAGTTACCTCCTCAAGGTAAATAGTAAAAACTGAAAAAAGTAAAAAACAAGTAAATTACTATATTATTACAAAACGTAATTAAAATTAATTACAAAACTAAAAACTAAAAACTAAAAATTAAAAGAAAAAGTAGAGAGAGAAACTCTCTCTTTACATCAAAGAGATGAGAGAGAGTGATGCATCTAAAACTGAAATTTGAAGCTCTATTTATAGGTCTCGGTAGGCTTCCAGCGTCGCGACGCCAGGGCCTTCGGCGTCGCTACGCCAGCTTTTGTCGACGTGGCACGCTCTGGTTCGCCGGTTTGCAGATTCTGGATAAGCTGATAAGATGACACGTGGCGAGGTGGTTGGGCTTCAATTATTGTGACACGTGGCGGCTTCTGATTGGTTGATGAGATTCTTATCCGCCACGTGTCAGATAAGGATTAGATACTCAATGATTGATGCTGACGTGGCGGTGATGTGGCGGTGACGTGGCGACACGTGGGAAAGAGACTGTCGACACCGTAGGATTGCGACACGTGGAACTTCCTGATTGGTTGATGATGACGTGGCGGTGAGGTGGCAACTTGACTTGGTCAACCTGATGATGTGGCTGATGACGTGGAGTGACACGTGTCACACGTGGCGATGATGACTGTCGGCACCGTAGGATGCTGACACGTGGCACGGCGCATGTTTGCAGATCGGCTGTGATGGTGACACATGGCACGGCGCATTTTAGCAAAGTCAAACTTTTCTCAGATTCTGATTTGTGGACCCGGCGCACGTTAGCACTATTCGGCGCATGTTAGACGTTGCGACGCTGAAGGTCTTGGCGTCGCGACGCGGATAATTTACTGAATTGCCATTTTTGTCCAATTTTCACTGTTTTGGCCCAAATCACCTCCAGAATGTCCTGAAACTTTATTTATCTACAAAATAACACAAAAACATCAAAATATTCACAAAACTCAAGAAACTATACAAAATATTAGGTTAAATGAGTGGGAAATAGTGATAGATTTACCACTCATCACACACCCAAACCTAACATTTTGCTAGTCCTCGAGCAAAACATAGTATATCATAAATAAATTAACTAAGCCACTTTCGTAGGGATCACGGTTGCATTTAGCGTATGCAACAAGCCTTTAAACCCCTAGGTGTCCCTAGTGGACGAGTTGTAGTCTCGTGAGGGTTTACAGCAATGATACCCACAAACATTTTTCAAAAGTAAAAAGATAGTGAAACTAATGCACACAAAAGCAAAAAGACAAGCGAAAAGAGAATAAAGAAGTTAGTGACTAATCAGGTGAAACTTCTACTCCAAGTTAATAGTTGTTTTGTTTTATTCTAAATTACTGAATAAGTAAATTCTCCGATTATATTTACCATTTCCATATACACAGCCAACAAAATATTAAACAACTCATTTTTGCCAACAACAGTCATAAGTGCAGTTGATAAGAGAGTAATATTTTTGTCCTAAAGTTCTATCAGATTTCACACCTTTTTGTAGCAATGGAATAATTTTCTCATTTTTCTGATTTTTTCTTTGATTTTTTTTTATTTATATACAATATCTTCCATCTATGTAACGAGTGTTGGGTCGGTGACTCCAAACCAGTTGGCTTTAGGGCACCAGGTGTTAAGACACCCCTACGGACTTAATTACTCAGACTTCAGATATATATATTTTTGCAGCATCTTCGATCCATGTAACGAGCTTTGGGCCAGTGACTCCCAAACCAGTTGGCTTTAGGGCACTAGGTGTTAAAACACCCTTACAGACTTAATAACTCGGATCTCAGACGTTTTTTTTTTTTTTTTTTTACTCCATTGCTTTTTGAGATGTTTCCTCCAATTAAACTAGAGCACTGAATATTACAAACTTTTCAATTTTAGCTCATGTCCGTATGTTACTATATATGTTGATAATATCTGTCAACTGAGCATATGAAGATTCATTTTAGTCCGTTTTAAGGAGAATTCACAAATTAAATAATTCAAAATGAAATAAACAAAAATTAACTTGTTTCGAAAATAGGATTGAGATACGTCTCAGGAGTGGAAACTCCTTACTCAGCTATCTCTTACCAATTTCACCCTTTTAGTCAAAATAAAAACACAAAAAACACAAATATTTTTGTAATTTTTGAAAATTTTTCAATTTTTTTTGTATTTTTCGAAAATTTTGGACTAAAAATAAAAATAACACACAAACTAAAAACAAGGTACTGATCAACTAATTCCCTCCCCCAAACCTAAATGAGACATTGTCCCCAATGTCTTAAACAGTAAAAGAAGAGTAAGAAGGTCGTACCTGGTTAGCTGAAATCTACAGGAAATTAAAGGTTAAGATCCAGATTAATCCGACGCCTCTTACCACGATCGTCCTCGGACCAAATTATCTTTGAAAGGATAGGGTCAACTTGTGGTTCATAGGCTAAGAGTTGGTCTATTAGATCCGGAGCAGTTCTGGCAGTAAAGAAGAGTTCTTCAAAGGTTTTGACACGAACCCATTTCTCGGCATCATCAAGAAACACACAAAGAAAATCATAAAATCCATCAACGTAAAACAGTCCAGCGGTTTCTGGTGTATGTTCAGGTTCGCCCAAGATAGAACTATAAAAATTTCCTCCAATGTACCCAAGCCACCTGGCAAAGCGATAAAAGCATCAGCACGGTTAATCATTTCTACCAGTCGTTCAGACATACCTGGCACGATCAGTTCCTCTCCGTTTGATGATCCAATAAGATTTGCCTCTGCCAAGGGTTTTGGGATGATTCCCAAAACATGACTGCCTCCTTCCTGTACAGCCTTTGAAACGATCCCCATAAGTCCAAGATTTCCTCCGCCATATATTAAGTGCATATTCCTTGCAGCTAAGACTCGACCCAATTCATGTGCTGCTTCTACGTATTGTGGTTTAGTTCCAACACTACTACCGCAAAACACACAGATGTTTTCAACTCGTCTTCTTGAAGTGGCTTCCATTTTTATATGTATTTCTTTCTCAACTCTGGATGCCTTCAAAAGTGCAATGACGGGCTGAATTTATAGTACCTGAAAAGGGTGAGTAAAAATAGCACAAGTATCTTCCAGAGGACGATTAGTAGCGAAATAATATCGTGATAGTCAAAAAGGTCTGGATCCTGTCGGAGAAAATAAAAGAAAACAACAAAACAAATCACAATTATTAAGAAAAGACAAGAGATATAATATTTACAAGAAAAGTAACGGCTTGATTGACGTCTATGCGTCAGGGACAAGCTTCCCATCCAATTTTCTTATAAATTGGCAAACAGGGTCTTTTTGAGTCAGATTCCCGAGACTTAACAGTTGTCTTTCTTTTTGAATTGTGTATGTAATTTGCGAAAGGCTATGTGAACATATCCACTGGGATGCGTCTCAAGAGTTGAAGATATATCATCTAAAGACTCCTTACTCAAGCCATCCCTAATGAATTTAATTTTGTCTTCGCGATTATCAGACACCATTCCTAAAGAACGACAACGAGTATTGCAATTCCATCGTGCACATTTGTAACAAACACCATTTGCTTAGCTCTACGTTTCTTTGCATAGGTGCTTCTTTCAAAACCAGGCAGATGTGAAATAAAAGAGTCAGAAGACTCACCTGCCAATCGGACTCGTGCTTCAATTACCCACGAATGTCATTAGGAATACCATGGATTGTCAGTAACCTCATCCGTTCCAAGCGAGCTTTGTAGACTTTCATCAGAGATTTTTGAGGGAGAGAAGGAAATTGCTTGTGAAGATTTGCGAGAGCTTCTTCCATCTTGAAATGACTTAATCTGCAAAAACTAAACACAACAAATTAAATCACACCAAATCACAATATATACACAAATTGCATGGGTTGCCTCCCTGCTAGCGCTAAGTTTAAAGTCGTCAGCCAGACTTGACTTCTCGAACGTTAGGCTGGATCTGAAAGTGTAACACTTTCTTTTTGTCGCTCAAATGATTCTCCCCAGTAGTGCTTGACACGCTGTTTGTTAACCTTGAAAGTTTTGTTGGGTCAGGGATCATGTATCTCAACGGCTCTATTTGGTAAAACTTTGGTGATCACAAATGGACCTGACCACCGTGATTTTGGCTTCCATGGGAAGAATTTCACCCTTGATTTGTTTAACAGTACCTTCTGCCCTGGTTCCAGTTGTATGCGCACTAACTTCTCATCATGTCTTTTCTTGCCCTTTTCTTTGTACAATTTGGCATCATCAAAAGGCTGATTGTGAAATTCCTCCAATTCGTTGAGCTGGTGGAACTTTTTCTCTCTGTTGCTTGTAGTGCAAGAATTGGCTCCTTCAGTACAAAAGACGCTTTATCTTTAGGCTCCACAGGCAATTGACATGTTTTAAGTTTGTCAGTAGAACTTTGCATTGCATTGGAGTTCTGAATGGTACTGTGTATCACATCGAGTTTGAAACATTCCTCATTCTTTTCATCATCTGGGAAATTCATGGCCTTGAAAACATTGAATGTTACTTCTTGGTCTTGTACCCTCATGGTTAATTCTCCTTTTTGTACATCAATAATGGTTCGACCTGTAGCCAAGAATGGTCTCCCAAGGATGATTGGCACGTCTGCGTCTTCCTCCATATCAAGGACAATAAAATCTGCTGGGAAAATGAATTTGTCAACCTTGACCAGCACATCTCAACTACACTCTTGGAAATACGAGCGTTCTATCAGCAAGTTGTAGTGAGACTGAAGTTGGCATTGTTTCTCCAATCTGTAATTTCCTGAAAATAGAAAAAGGCATCAAGTTAACACTCGCACCTAAATCACACAAAGCCTTACCAAAGTTATGTTCTCCTATGACGCAAGGAACAGTGAAACTGCCAGGATCTTTCAACTTCGGGGGAAGTTTCCTCTGAATGATGGCACTGCATTCTTCTGTTAATGCTACTGTCTCGTAATCTCCCAATCTCCGTTTTCGTGAAAGAATATCTTTCATGAATTTGGCATAGGTGGCATTTGTTCCAACGCTTCTGCAAATGGAATGTTGATATGCAGCTTTTTGAAGATCTCCAGGAACCGAGAAAACTTCTTGTCCAATTTGTTCTTCTGAAGACGTTGAGGAAAAGGTGGAGGTGGAATGATCTGTTCTTTTTCCTTTGCTTCTTTTTCCTCCATCTGTTGCTTTGTTTCTTTTGGAACTTCCTCAGCAGCTGTTTTGGCTCCAACATCTTTGTTGATTTCAGTACCGCTTTTTAACATGATGGCATGACATTGCTCATTCCCCATGTTCCTTGGATTTGGCTCTGTGTTGCTAGGAAGGGTACCTGGCGGTCTGTAACTCTGAGCATTTGCCAGTTGTCCCATTTGATTCTCCAGTGCTTTAATAGAAGCAGATTGACTTTGAATTAATGCTGCTTGGGATTGAAACATAGCATCATATCTTGCTGCTTGAGAGTCGTGTTTTGCTTCTATCTTTTTCAAGTGGGTCAACACTTCTGTTATTCCTGGTTCATTTGCCTGCTCCTGGCTTTTGTTCTGTTGCTGGAATTCAGGTGGTGGATAGTTCTGCTGTTGGCCTGAATTGTTGCTCCATGAAAAATTGGGATGATTCCTCCACCCTGGGTTGTAGGTGTTGGAATATGGATTGTTCCACTGTCTGTTGAAATTGTTGACAAAATTCACCGTTTCTTCAAGTTGGTTCGACTCTGGTGCTCCTCCATATGGTGAACTTGTGGATCCAGTGGTAAGAGTCTCCATGAATTTGCATATCTGATCTAGCTTGGCGTTGACTGCTGTATTGGCTCCACTTTCATAAATTCCTGCAATTCTTTGGATCATGCTCCTTTCTGTTGGCCACAAGAATTGTTGTTGGCCATTTCTTCGATTAGGTCCCAGGCTTGATCTTCTCCTTTTGCCATCAAGGCTCCTCCAGCAGCAGCATCGATTGTGGTTCTCATTATTCCAGAAAGTCCATTATAGAATGTTTGGACTTGAAGCCATTTTGGAATCTCATGGTGAGGACATTTCCGGAGTAAATCTTTGTACCTTTCCCAAGCTTCGCAGAGGGATTCTGAATCTTGTTGTACAAAGGATGTGATGTCATTCCTCAGCTTTTCGGTTCTGGCTGGTGGAAAGTACTTTGCAAGAAATTTGGTGGCTAAAGTGTTCCAAGTTGTGATAGAACCTGCTGGTAGTGAATGTAGCCAAGCTTTAGCTCTGTCCTTAAGGAATATGGAAAAACTCGCAGTCTCATTGCTTCTTCTGCTTCTCGGTTGTAATTAAAAGTGCCGCAAACTTCCAGGAAGTTGCTGATGTGGGAATTAGGATCTTCAGTTGCATTCCCCCCGAACTGAACTGAGTGCTGAATCATCTGAATGCATGTTTTGATGTCACACGCATTTGCTGGTAAGGGAGGAAGTACAATACATGAAATGAGTCTGTCAACCACCGGAATGGTTCTGTCTCGAATGGGAATTGGTGGTGCAACGTTCAAAGGTTCAGGTTCCATGTTGACTAAAGCTTCTTGGCCTTCTCGCCTTTCCCTTCTCAACTGTCTGATGGTTCTTTCAATTTCTGGGTCAAGCGGTCGAAGTTCAAAGCTTCTGGTTCGTCTCATGTAGTTTCTGAGAACCTGAAACACAAGAAAACAAAAACAATAAGTAAAAAGAAATTAGATACAAGTAACGTATCTAACCCCTAAACTAATAGTAAAAGATAAATAAGTCCCCGGCAACGGCGCCAAAAACTTGACCGGCGTAAACACACACGTATAACGCAAGCGCACGTATCGTTCAAGTAGTATAAAAATATCGATCCCACGAGGACTTAATATCTAATCTATTAATTTTATGAGGTCAAATGATTACTAGTATCTAACAGGTTGATTGATTGATTTGAAATGGTGACGATTCTAAATTTAAAAGCAAGTAAATAAAATTTTCGAAAATAGGTTTTAAGAAAATTCAATATTAAAAACTATCTAGGGTTGTGATTTCTTCCAATATCATTTTAAAGATGAAGTGGTTATCTTAAAGTTGGGTAATATATTGATTTATTAACCTGGAACACTAAATTATGTGTAAGCCTCTGTCGATGGTCAGACACAAATACCCAGTTTAACCCAATTGAACCATATGTCTATGTCAACCAAATTATCTGGATTCATTAAGTTTAAGTTCCAATTATAGCTACCCCCGCCCGACAGGTATATTCCTATCATGTAAGGAAATCTATTAAAGGGTATCTATCCTCAAGGAAGATCGTGGGCTATTGAGTCTAAGGCTTAAACCTAAAATCCCTATGTCTAGTTCATTTTAAATTTACCAGATCAATTTTATTAATGGCCAGTTAATGAAAAAGCATTAAGATTAAGACTCAATAAATAAATCTTTATATTACCCAAACTATAATCTACCCCTTATAAACGGTGATATTAAATTCATCACAACCCCAGATAACTAATTTAGTTACAACACATAACTAGGGCTAGTAAAAACTTGAAAATAAAAGACATAAAGTAAAAATGCGGTAAAGTAAATACTGAAAAGTAAATTACAATAAAATAAAATGCTAAGGTAAAAGGAATTACTTTTACTACTACTAATTTAGATATCTCCCATAAAATAATATATAAACTTGTGATTCTTTTTCCAACCAGCCATATAGGCGGTAACCTGATTAAGTCAAATTAAGTCCAACCAGCCATAAAGGCGGAACCAAAATTAAATTACCAACCGACCAATCTGGCGGTATCCTTTATTAGTCAGGTTTAAACCAGATTAAAATGAATTACCAACCGACCAATCTGGCGGTATCCTTTTTAAGTCAATATTTTAAATAGTGAATATATTATTTTTAAGGGAGATTAATCTAAATAGCAATAGTAAAAGAATTACCTTTCACCCTAGCTGGGGAAGTTACCTCCTCATGGTAAATAATAAAAACTGTAAAAAGTAAAAAACAAGTAAATTACTATTATTACAAAACGTAATTAAAATTAATTACAAAACTAAAAACTAAAAAAACTAAAAATTAAAAGAAAGTAGAGAGAGAAACTATCTCTTTACATCAAAGAGATGAGAGAGAGTGGTGCATCTAAAACTGAAATTTGAAGCTCTATTTATAGGCCTCGGTAGGCTTCCAGCGTCGCGATGCTAGGGCCTTCGGCGTCGCTAGGCCAGCTTTTTTCGACGTGGCACGCTCTGGTTCGCCGGTTTGTAGATTCTGGATAAGCTGATAAGATGACACGTGGCAATGTGGTTGGGCTTCAATTATTGTGACACGTGGCGGCTTCTGATTGGTCGATGAGATTCTTATCCGTCACGTGTCAGATAAGGATTACTATGGATTGATGCTCAATGTGATGCTGACGTGGCGGTGATGTGGCGGTGACATGGCGGTGATGTGGCGACACGTGGGAAAGAGACTGTCGACACCGTAGGATTGCGACACGTGGCACTTTCTGATTGGTGATGATGACGTGGCGGTGAGGTGGCAGCTTGACTTGGTCACCTGATGATGTGGCTGATGACGTGGAAATGACGTGGAGTGACACGTGGCACACGTGGCGATGATGACTGTCGGCACCGTAGGATGCTGACACGTGGCACGTCGCATGTTAGCAGTTCGGCTGTGATGGTGACACGTGGCACGGCGTATTTTAGCAAAGTCAAACTTTTCTCAGATTCTGATTTGTGGACCCGGCGCACGTTAGCACTGTTCGGCGCATGTTAGAGGTCGCGACGCTGAAGGTCTTGGCGTCGCGACGCGGATAATTTACTGAATTGCCATTTTCATCCAATTTTCACTGTTTTGGCCCAAATCACCTCCAGAATGTCCTGAAACTTTATTTATCTACAAAATAACACAAAACACATCAAAATATTCACAAAACTCAAGAAACTATACAAAATATTAGGTTAAATGAGTGGGAAATAGTGATAGATTTACCACTCATCAACTATGTGTCGCGATGATTGCTGACATCGAATAGCTAGGTCAGCTGAGCATAACCTTTGAGGCTGAGACTTCCATAGATTTGATCTTACAGTCTCTACCTGAATGTTGGGGCGGGTTCATCATGAACTACAATATGATGAACCAAAAGAAGACTCTTGGAGAGTTGATGGCAATGCTGAAAGAGGCAGAGCCAAAGCTTCTGAAGGGCAAGAAGCGCGAGGCACATTTCGCTTCGACATCTCAGAAGGCCAAGGCTTAGCCGAAGGCTTCCGGAGGTGTGAAGAAGAAGAAGAAAAGAAAAGGTAAGGCCAAATCATCAAAGTCTTCTGGGAAGGCAAATGACAAATCCCAAGATGTCTGCCTGTAGTGTGGCAAATGGGGTCACTGGAACCGTGACTGCCGTGAGTACAAGGCGCACATGAAGGAAGTGAAGGCGGGCAAGGCTCTGGCTTCAGGTATGTTTGTTATTGAAATAAAAATGTCTACTTCTAGTGTTTGTTATTGAAATAAACATGTCTACTTCTAGTTTTAAAAATTGGATTTTTGATTCTGGATGTGGTACTCATATATGTACTGATGTGCAGGATCTGCAGATTAGCATGAGACTGGCCTTAGGTGAGATTGACCTACGAGTTGGAAACGGGACCAGAGTCGTTGTTTTAGCTGTAGGGACCTATATTTTGGAACTGCCCTCGGGGCATGTACTTACTTTATCAGATGTTTATTATGTACCTAGTTTGACTAGAAATATTATCTTTGTATCTTATTTGACCCAAAGCGGGTACACTTTTGTATTCCGAAACACTGGGTGTTTTGTTTATAAAGATGATTTTGAGATATGTACTGCTGATGTTAATAATGGTCTTTATATTTTGAATATAAATGAATCTCAAACATATAACATGACAAACAAAAGGCTCAAAATGAGTAAAACAGATGAAACTTATATGTGGCATTGTCGTCTAGGACACATTAACAAGACTCGCATATCCACGCTTTCGAAGAGTGGATACTTGGATGGATTTGATCCTAATTCATATGATGTCTGTTAATCTTGTTTATTAGGCAAGATGCCTAAAACGCCTTTTAGCGGTAAAGGTGTTCGTGCCACTGAACTGTTAGCCCTCGTTCATAGTGACGTATGTGGGCCCATGTCTAGCAAGGCTAGAGGTGGATTTAAATACTTCGTAACCTTTACGGATAATGTATCGCGTTATAGTTATGTGTATCTTATGAGACACAAGTAGGAAACTTTTGAAAAATTCAAAAAGTATTAAAACATTACGGTCGGACCGTGGTAGAGAATACTTGAGCAATGAGTTTCTCGATTACCTGAAAGAGTATGGTATTCTTTCATAGTGGACTCCTCCCGGAACACCTCAATTAAACGGTGTGTCCGAACGGAGAACCCAAAATTTTTTGGACATGATAAGGTCTATGATGAGTCGCAATGAGCTACCAATTTCCTTATGAGGATACGCATTGAACAGTGCAATACTTATTTTAAATAAGGTTCTGTCAAAGTCTGTTGAACAGACTCCATATGAAATATGGACAGGAAAGAAATCAGGTTTCTCATTCCTGAAGATTTGGGGATGCTTGGCATACGTTAAATATTTGGATGGTACCAAACTAGAACCCAAATCGGATAAGTGCCTATTTGTAGGTTATCCTATGGAAACCAAAGGATATTCCTTATACAACCCATAAGAGAACAAGGTATTTGTTGCTCTCCATCCGGTTTTCCTCGAAAAGGATTTCCTAAATGCAGTGGTAAGTGCGAAGAAAGTAGAACTCGATGAAAATCATAGTGATACTGTTCCTGGCACAGACTCCCACAGGGAACATGAACAATTTATCAGGGATGAGATTGTACCACAATATTCTAATACACAATAACCACGTAGATCAGAGAGAGTCAGAAAACAACTTAAGAGGTATGGGTTTCTGATCTCACCTCACGTAGATATTAATCTTATGGAGGATAATGAGTCGGCTACGTATGAGGAAGCGATACAAGGTATTGACTCCGCTTTATGGCAAGATGCCATGAAGTCCGAAATGGATTCCATGTATACCAACCAAGTTTGGACACTGGTTGATACGCCAGAGGGCGTTAAGCCGATTGGTTGTAAATGGGTATTCAAGAGGATGACCGATATGGATGGCAACATACAAACATACCAAGCTAGGCTTGTAGCGAAAGGGTATCATCAACGACATGGTATCGATTACGATGAAACTTTTTCACCTGTTGCCATGATTAAATCCATTCGGATAATGCTTGCAATTGCTGCATATTTCGATTATGAAATATGGCATATGGATGTCAAAATCGTTTTCCTTAACGGAAACCTTTTGGAGTATGTTTATAGGCAACAGCCTGATGGTTTTGTCGTGCCAAAACATGTAAACAAGGTTTGCAAGTTAAATCAATCCATTTATGGATTGAAGCAAGCATCGCGTTCTTGGAATCAATGTTTTGATGAGATCATAAAAGAATATGATTTCATTCAAAACGAAGATGATTCTTGTGTATATAAGAAGGTTAGTGGGAGCGCACTGATATTCATTGTCCTTTACGTTGATGATGTATTGCTTATTGGCAATGACATTCCCATGCTACAATCGGTGAAAGCTTGGCTTTCATTAAAATTCTCCATGAAATATATGGGAGAAGTAGCCTTTATTATGGGAATAAGGATCTACCGGGATAGATCCAGAAAGCTACTTGGACTCTCTCAGAGCTCGTACATTGACAAAGTGTTGAAGAGATTCAACATGGATCGGTCTAAGAGGAGACTGCTTCCAGTGTCACATGACGTCTCTCTATCTAAGGACATGTGTCCTAAAACTCAAGATGAGAGAGATAACATGAGTCAGATCCTATTCGCTTCTGCAGTCGGATCGATCATGTATACCATGATATGTACGTGACCTGATGTCTCGTATGCTTTAAGCAAGTGCAGTCGCCATCAGGCCAATCCAGGTGATGGTCACTGGATTGCTGTTAAGAATATCCTTAAGTATCTTAGACGAACTAATGATGCTTTCTTAATATATGGAGATGGAGAACTTGAAGTGACTGGGTTCACCGATGCAAGTTTCCAAACCGATAAAGACGACTCTAAGTCGTAATCTGGGTATATATTTTGTTTGAACAACGGAGCAGTGAGCTGAAAATCTTCCAAGTAAGAGACTGTTGCTGATTCAACAATAGAAGCGGAATATGTCGATGCAGCTGAGGCAGCAAAAGAAGCAGTTTAGATCCATAAATTCCTAATTGGATTAGGAGTAGTTCTGTTAGCAGCTGAGCATGTTCCTTTATATTGTGACAATAACGGGGCTATAACACAGGCCAAGGAACCGTGGTCTCATCAACGATCCAAGCGTGTACTTCGACGTTTCCATCTGATACGTGAGATCATACATCGTGGCGATGTGAAGATCGAAAAGATCGCTTCAGATGAAAATATTGCAGATCTACTGACGAAAGCTATTTCTCAGCAGAAGTTTGAGCGACACGTACATAGTTCAGGTGTTAGATACTTGAGTGATTGGCTATGAGCCAAGAGGGAGATTGTTGGACAATTATGACCAATAACATCACTATTTGTAAAAGACATTGTGGTTTTTGTACAAATTAACTATGTGACAAAGGAAATTGATATTTTATCATTTTGTAATTAGATTACTTTGATAAATAAATGATAAAAGTCCTTATGATTAGTTCCGGATTAAAAAGATATGAGACAATATTAATCCACGAACGATTTAATCATTAAATATCCATAGTCGTATTATTATCGAGACTGCACATCTATAATGCAGAATAGACTAGTATTACACTTATGCGCGTTATGGAAGCTTAACGACATAGTTCTCATATATTTAAGTATAGGATATTTATGCAAGTGTGATAGGAGGTTCTGTTAGCCGTTGGACCGGGAACAGCTTCGCTTTGGATAGACCCCTCAGAATCATATCTGTAGTATAACTATGTGTCTATAGGAATCTGCATCAAGGTAGATGTATGTGGTCTTAACCTGAGACTTGCATCGCTAATACTTGCGACAATCAATACATTTGGTTTTGGTCGTCCGGGGCTTTAACAGGTTATGTGTACGCCTCTTTTGGGTTTACTGAGAATCGTAGTGTATTGGGTGTGATGTCAAGATGGAAGTATCACTTCAGTCATATGGAGATGATGATCACACAGGGATACATAACTAGTACTCTCATATGCTGCAGCTATCGAGATAATATGACAAGGTCATGTTTATCCGATTAAAGAGACTAGTTGCTTGTGATCTGATATATGTTTCGTACGGGGCAGACACAATTCTAGCCTCAGACCTAGCATGTGACATCCGATACTGGATCGTAATACGTAATACTTAGTATACTACACTTGATAAAGATTATATATTCTTCGTTGAATATTTCTGGAAAATTGGGTAGGCACGGTGCTTTGCTAGAAGCCAACAATGTCTTGTAAATTGGTAAGAACGTGGTACGGGGTACACACGTGTTCGGATAGTCCGACGACCAGATTTACTATCAACATATCCAGGGATCTCTTGGGTCGCTTCCCAAAGATTCACCGATGACATTTGACTCGAACAGAATTAATCTGGGATTAATTATAAGAGAGAGAAAATTAATTTGGGAATTAATTACGTTAAGAATTTATCTGGGATAAAATTCTAACTGAATATAGAACGCGATTAATTTGGAATTAATCGATTGAATAATATATTAGATATATTAATTGAAATTAGATTTCAAAGAGGAATTAAAATTGGATTTTAATTCAGGCGAACGAATTAATTTGGAATTAATTCGTAAGCGACTTTCGTAATAATTTTGCGAGACATTATTATTTAATTAAATTGGATTTAATTATGTCGCGACGGAAAATTCGTTTAATCGGATTAAACGAATCTGGGCCCGAGCGAAGTTGTGTGTTGAGTTATTCGACTTAAATTTGGAATTTAAAAGTGGTGGGACCCACTTGACTTACATCAACATGTTTGACATTTGATGGAAGTTGTTATTGGTTGAGTAAAGCTTAGATTGCTTATAATACACTCAAACAAAATCCAACACAC
Organism: Zanthoxylum bungeanum; assembly: GCA_019454045.1. Lineage (NCBI taxonomy): Eukaryota > Viridiplantae > Streptophyta > Magnoliopsida > Sapindales > Rutaceae > Zanthoxylum > Zanthoxylum bungeanum. The sequence goes on from SKCR01015800.1 coordinate 154,099, forward strand.
AACCTTGATATTTAAAGACAAGTCAACTTTGGAAGTAAGACAGTTTTACTATTCACAGCATTCTTTCTTCATCTTCTTCCTCATTGCCGTGACTTTGAGCTTCTTTTCTCCATTGATTATGTTTCAAAATCTTCCAAGCTAGCACTTAAGGAGTCTTGTGAGGTGATAGGGAAACTCACCCTTGTGTTGGAAACAACGTAGAAAGCTTAGGCTTCATCTATATCTCTTGAATTTTTGAAATCTCAACCGATCAAAGTAAGTAATTTATGCAACTTGTCTTTGATTTATTCACACACATATCATGACTTAGAGACCTTGGGCATGTCTAGGAAACTAACAAGATTCAAATCTCAAACTTTTCAAGGTTCAAATTTTCTACCTATACATATCAAATAAGTAACTGTAGAACCTAATGGAACCTTAATTAAAGGGATGAATAGTGTTACTGGAGCAAATCCTCAAGAGTATTGAAACTAATTCGGTAATACTCAATATCAAGAAAATCAAATCATTTAAGATTCAATTCCTCCCACTAACCAATTTCATCACAATGGAATCGTAGAATAATAATATTGAGTAAGAATCATATTCATTAAATAATCTTAGGACTAATTACCATAAATTCATATGTTTGATCATATCAAACATCTTTGAACAATTCAAAGACTCACTATGAAGTTTAAAGATACAGTTTTCAAAACTTCATATCGAATATCTTTGAACCAGTCAAAATATTCTATTCACATTTCATTGAAAGTTCTCGAACCATTCAAGACGTTCAATATGTAATCTTTTAGAAACGCGTAACTAAGTCATGACAACTCATTAACTAATTTACGAAGTAAAGAAAACTATCCAAGACAATTTATAATTCATTAAACTTCATACATCCAATGTATTAGTTTAATAAATCTTATGCTTCAATGACAATCATTGGTGAAATGAGATTTAATCACATTCTCGAACACAATATTCATTAAATGGATAAGGATATGTGGTATGATCTCGTATCATACCATCATTTACCATACGAAATAAGCATCTAATGCTAAAGTGATAAGATCTCATAAAGCTTTGTTCTAAATTATTTACTTTACCGAATATTTTTCCTAATATCTATCTCTTCATCAATGACACTATTAGTCATATTAAAATATTTAATAATTATTTATAAAGAACAAGTAACTATCCAATAGTCGTAAGTTCTGATATCATATATCAAAATAATCATTAAACAACAAGTTTAAATAACTAAAAACGAGATCTGGTATCCAATAGCTATAGTTATCATATTGTGAGAATCGATATTCTCTACCCACAACTATACACATCTCTTTTCTTAAGCTTTATAATTTGTCTTCAACTATTCACAACAATTACAAATAATTTATTGGCAAAATATGTCAGACACATTACCTCTAAAGGTCACTAAAGCTAAGAAATATCATTATCAGATAAACAAATACCTAATGGAGTTTTCTTAATGCTAGTAAAGAATCTCGAAACATGAACCAATTCATGTCAATTTTTACTGCACAAGAAAATTATTCTCTCTAGTCTCTTATATCCTAAAACACATATCCATTTAGATTACCTATCGTGACTTAGTAACTAAGTCACTAACCATCTTAATTTTCCTAGAAAATTGGAACAACAGTTCCCGATAGTTTAGACTAATCTACAATATTCATGTCTATATAGAACCTATTCTAGAAAACTGCAACCATAAGTCATGTCATAAAACATATATAAATAAATGCATGCAGTGGATTAGAAGTTTAATTCTATCAACACAATATAATAAAGGAAACATAAGCAGCAATTTTCATAATATTACACACTGCCTTAGTTATGGAATTTTTAAACCAAGCAGTGCCTCTCGCTATTTTACGTAATACCGTAATCCCCAACGGAAAATGGGAATACAATGATTAAATTAAATTCCATAGTGAGAGGTGGACCCCATGAATATATTTCGACTCACAGCTTTGGCACGTTCTCGCCTACGTATATTCATAGGTAAACAACTCATTGTCAATCACACTCACTGTGACTCCTGATTTTGGTTCTGACCGTTTCTCGTTGCAATAGCTTTGGCACGTTCACAGGAGGCGTATCAAGGCTTCACTTGTCAATGACAAACTCAAGCTACCGATGTAGTCCTGATAGCTTTGGCACGTTCAGGAATCCACTTTCACTTGAATTTATCTAGTATCAAATATACATCCTGTATAAATAGATTTCTATCAACTATACCCTCACTGATTTGCCACGTTCTCAGATATAGCCATAAAAATTTATTTATATTTGTATTGACAAGACGAACCAAGAAACAAGTATTCCTAATACAAATTACTTTAATGCTCTATTTAATGGGAATTTTTCATAAAGTGTCATACACATTTATTTAATGAAATTAAATAACATATGCATGCATCAAGTAAGGATTAGATTAAAAGTCAAATTTAAAGGGTTAATCATATCATGGGCCAAGAATCAGGCTTGCTTTGATACCATTTTTGTTGGGGTCTTGGGCAAAATACCCGGTTACGCAGCGGAATGCGGGAAAATCAAATTTTCCCATTTCTTTAATATTTCTTTGGTAATTAAAATAAGCTTACTTAATTTAATCACTCAATACTCAAAAACACAAATTTTTAACCCAAAAATCATAATTTCAGTAAATTACCATAAATCCCCAAACATTTCCATTTTAATCATTTTAGTCCTAAGTTATACAAAACAAGCTTAGGTGATTTCCAATCACAACCAAAATAATTTATACATCAAATATACATTAAAAACATAATCTGAAAAATTTTCCAGATTTTTCATAATTACGGAAATGACCCAAAAAATTTGCATTAAGTTCATTTTAGTCCTAATTTGTCAAATACAAGATTATGTGATATCCAATCACTACCAAAATGATTTTTACATCTTATATACATTAAAATGCAACTTAGAAAAAATTTTCCAGATTTTTGCTTATTGCCGTGAGCCCCCAATATTTTATATTTTGATCATTTTGGTCCTAAATTGTCAAATACAAGTTTAGGTGATTTCCAATCACTACCAAAATAATTTATACATATCATATGTATCAAAATACAACATATATATGAAAAGCCCCAATATTGGTTTAGGTTTGAAACCCTAATTTCTCAATTAATCAAATTAACCAAAATTAACACAATCCAACAATTTAATCTAATCTCTACAACACCAATCAAGTCTCACCACTATGAAACAACTCAAGAAAAATTCTAGGTCATTATTGAGCGGCCTAACAACTCTAGAATGGCAACCAAGTCATCTAATGACCAAAACTGTGCTTATTAACCATTAATAGGAAAACTTAGTTTATATACATGCATACATCTTTCATTCTAGCTTCCCAACTTCATAATACAAACAAAAGAGAGTATAGAAACAAGATAACAGCATATGTTGTAGCCAAGAACAAAAGAAATATTTTTCCTTCTAAAGAAGAGTTGAAATTACTTACTAATTTGCAAGTTTTCTTCATTTCCTTCTTGGTTTCTTTTCTTTTCCTCTCAAGTCTCCGATGTTTTTTGTGTTTTAAAAGTTTATAATTCATCAACAAATGAAAAATGAAACCCTTATATACTAGGATTTGGACGAAAATAATGGCAAAATTGGAAATTAGAATTTTACAATTTTTTAATCAAATTAAAAGGTAGTAAAATTCAACTTGAACACCATTTCCATAAAGTAAATATACATGTGCACCAATCACATTTAGCCATTTAAAGACTTAATAATGATAAGGATAAATGTATTTAATTATTCTAATTATTTAACAATTAAATAATTAGATAATTATTTAATACAAATATCTAAATACATGTATCAAATTTACTTTGAATATTCCATAATACACATATTTGGAACATGTGTCAAATACTTTATTTGACCAAAATTTAATGTGTATTTAATAAAATCAAGTATTTAATCCAAATACACACTAATTAATAAATGACCGAATAACTCTTATGCATGTATCTTTTTGTTTAACCTTTAAACAATTTATAGATAATCAATATTATTTATAATAGTTGTCCCAGTGCTCTACGAGTATATTTCATTAGTGAGACTCTCTAGATTCAGACATATATGTCACGAAATCTAATTTCGCGTCCATAATCTACCCACCCGTAAATTATAACGACCACAGATAAACTCACTGAATCATACAGGTCGAGGTCATCGCACACATATAATCCATCCATCACAAGTATTCGGATTATTCCAAAGATATAGATAAAAATGTTAAATCTCTATAGGTATAATCTCGTTGACGATTCTATTAGCAATCTCTTAATAACACTTAGAACTTACTTCTACAGTGTACCACGGGCCCATGGATTTAACAGATTGCTAATTCCATAATAAATACCTATGCTCTGTACATAGAACTGACGGATCTTATTTTGATACGTACATGATATCCTAAGGATCAGTCCACACCCAACGAACAGGTGGATGTCTGATCTAAATAGATCGGTGACATGACTGCCATCAAAGTGTGGAGGATACCTCATACATCCACAGTGGTATCTCAAGTCGAAGGACCACTATGCTCACTTGACCCGAGAAGATTCATATTGACCTTGGTGTACCATCTGTTAGGAAATCTTCGGTGAGTCGTTCAGTGTTTATCCAATATAAACACCTACACATCTATACGAGTCTCCCTAGACTCATGGTTCATTGGGATAAATCATCGGACCAAGTCTCGATATACGACGTGTACTGGTCTCATCAGATTTTACTAACTAACCCGTGTTAGTAAATCTTGACCATGAACTTTATTTGATAATATACTTCTAGTAGTGACACTTCCTAATATCAATTACAAACTACTTTGTAATTATGCACTATATTATATATTATCAGGTCTTTGTCTAATATATACATATCACTAAATCCTATTTAGTTTCAATCTAATCGTAATTAGATCGAATATGTATATAAAAGCAAGAAGTACTACCATAAATAAGAAATATTATGGAAAAAGAATTTATTCTTATTTATGAATCAGACATGAATATGATCCGGATTGGCACTCCGAGTACCAACCCTAACATATTTAAGTTTTGAAATTTTTTTAATCTCATGCAATTGTTATGCTCAAATAAGAAAAATTTATTGACAATTGCTATGCTTAAATGAATATGCCACTTATATGAGATAATACACAAATTGAGTTTATCATGAATCCGTATTTCTTTTCTTGGTTAAAATTTTTTATAGATCATGTTTACACGGTACCTACTATTTTAAGAAGAATGAGCTTTCACTTGCCTTCTCACCTTTTTTTCTAATGTCAAAGGGGGAGAGAAAGTAAATGAATGTACTCCAAGTTATCTTTCTTTTTGAGTGTATTTTGTCTAAATCTTAAGATTAAAGAAATATGCACATATTGAGGTACATGGAGTTATCATCATTAAAAAATGGGAGATTATTAGTACCATGATTTTGATGATGGTAATGAAGCAAAAAGGCTGAAAGATATAAGAAGCTCAAAGACATGAAGAAATTTGGCAAAGATGATCAATCTTAGCTACTCGACGACTTGGTTTCGATGGTTTATAAACATTTACATATTAGAAAATCAAGTTTGATGAGGTCAACGTTGATGATGAAGCCAAAATGAGCTACAAGATGATAAAAAATCAAAAAGATTATGGAAAAAGATCAAAGATTAAGAGCCAAGCAAGATGAAGATCAAGATGATGATTAAAAGCTAAAACTAATTGTAAGTGAGTTTATTAAAATATTTTAAAACTCTTAGAAATCATATATTTTGCATCACTTGCATTTAAAATGGCTTAGAATACTTGAGAAATCATTTGCACTTTATTTGCACAAAAATGAATTTCAATGCACAAGTGCATCAAAAAATGATTTTGAAAAATTAGAAAACGGTTGAATTAAATTTCAAATGATATACAGTTAGATATATATGTGTCTCTAGTTTGATACCGTTTAAATGGAACAGTACATATGTGTATTTTCAACAGACCTGTCACATTAGAAAATTTTAAAAAATTCATCTTAATATTTTTTAGGATTAATTTTTTAAATATGATATATCTATATGTCTACTTTATTTAGAAATTTACGAATCTTGATTTGAAATATTCTAGAGCAAGTTATGGCAAAAATACTAAGTGTTGTCAGGCTTGACTGGTTATCAGAAAGTTGCTGAGACAGACATACTGGTCCATGGAACTGGCATACCAGTTCCAGGGGTCTCAAATGTCATTTTTTGGAGCCGTTTGAGCTGTCAGACTAGTATACCGATCCTGTAGACCGGCATATCGGTCCCAGAACTGGAAAATGACTATAAATGGCTAGTTTTGTGCAAAATCTATAAATTGGCCATTTTTCTCACTTCTAATAGATCTCTTGTACATATATTCATCCTCTAATCATGTCAAAATATTTTTGAGAGTTTATAAACATCTTCAAATTATTTTCTCTCCAAAATCAAATTTATAAAGCTCATTATTTTACATCTTCGTATTTAATTAGTGAGCTTATTTTTCATTTGGGTAATACTCCCACATTCAAATTTTTGTAATCTTTTATGAGTTTCCAAATAGTAAATAGAGTTTTTAAAATCTTATATATCTTACACTTTCTACGTTTGAAAAAGCTCATACTTCATCATCATATTCATATTAGTGAGCTTTGATACATTTGAGTGAGATACTCACATTTACATCTTCTTTGTAATCTTTTGTGAGTACTCAAATTATGGTCGTATATTTTAATTATCAAACACTTGTGTGTAAATTCATTGTGTGAGTGGATATACTCTCAATGGTGGATTTGTGTAAAACTGATAAGTGTGGTTTATACCCACTTATTATGGCATTCTCAGCTTATTATTTTGTTATAATTCGAGATATTTAACATGATTTATAATTTATTTTATGTTTTATTTATAGGAGCATTAATATATGGATCGGGGAATAATTGCACGTGTTTTGGGAACTTTCGGGAAGACACAGGACGAGCAGGGAAGAATGGCGCCGAGGCGCCAAAATCCCATACAAGTTCCAGGGAGAATGGCGCCACGGCGCCATTCATCAAAGCAATGGGCGCCGCGGCGCCCATTCATTAAGCAACAATGGGCCGCGGCGCCCATTCATTAATTAAACAAAGGCGCCGCGGCGCCTCCTCACCCATACAATTTCCCGACAATTTGGCGCCGCGGCGCTGCGGGAGAAGAGTTTCACGCGTATCAGGAAATTGATTTTAGGGTTTTCAATAATCCTAATGCTACCCAAAGACTCCCTGCCTCAACTATAAATATAACATTACATCCAACATTCAAATGGAGGCTAATACAGAGCACAAAACACAGAAACACATATTTTTAGAGATCCAAGGAGAGGATTGAAGAGCGACAAGAGGAGACAAAGGCTGTAATATCCGGAGAGGAAGAGATTCAATTCGGGTTTTATCTTCTTATTTCTTTCTTAGACTCTAATGATTTCCATTAAATTCGTGGCTTGATTATTTATTGTTTTATCTTTTGTCATGAATTTACTCCTTAATTTTGGAGAATGATGTAATTGATGCTTGAACCTTGTATTTTTGTTTATCAATTTTGTAATGAAGTTTTATTAATTATTTATATTCTTTTGAGTTTAATGCTTCTTAATTGTTGGCCACAATTGAAGATGATGAATGTTTAGAATCTATCACTCGAGAGAGGGGATTTTGAATAGATCTAGAGAATATAACCTAGGGTTTTATAGAGTTCGAGAGAATCTGTAGTCCTTTGAAGTCGTTAACATAGAATCACAAATCGTAATGAGTTATTAACTATTGGATTTTTATAGAGATATCGAAGTCTATAGTTGATAATATTTTCACTCGGCACTCGAGAGAGGGAGTGGATATTTTAGGATCTTGACTTATAAATAATATAACTGAACAAGGATTAATTGACATAACAAATACATAGGTGACAGCTAGGTGAAATCAGGATCCAGAGTCTCTATCGTATTAGTTCCTCCTATATAATTATTTTTATTTTTATATTTATTTATTTATAAAAATCTTTATTAATTGTTTTCTAAATAAAGTTAGGATTATCAATTGTAGTACTTAGTGCGAGTTAACGCAATCCCTGTGGGTTCGACACTCTTTCACTGATTTATACTAAAACTTGACACCGTACACTTGCGGTACGATATAAAAATATCACAACAAGTTTTTGGCGCCGTTGCCGGGGATTGTTTGTTAATTCACATTAATACTACTACCAAGTAATTTTAGCTTTAATTTAGAATTTTATTTTAATTTTAATTTTTAATTTTAATTTTAATTTTTATTATTTTTATTTCCTTTATTTTTGTCTTAAGTTTTATTTTTATTTTTGTTATTATTTCTTATTTTTTTTTTTTTTGATTTGATTTGATTTTATTTTTGTTTTATTTTTTTTTACGAGGTGAGTTTGAAAAGAACCAATGGCAGATCCTGTTAGTGCACTGATAGCTGAAGTATCGTCATTCACGACTCATCTAGCAGTATTGATAAATCAAATGAGTCAACCGTCTATTGAAGCTGTTTCTGCTAATGGAATGTTTTTATCCAACAGAGGAGCAGGATTTGAACAAGTACAGTATGTGAACAATTGGAACTTCAACAACTGTAGAGGCAGTCATATGCTTAATTATTATCATCCGAATTTTTCATATGCTGATATGGAGAACATTTTGCAACCTCCTCATGGCTTCAATTATCCAAAAGTTGAGCAGAAACCTTCCTTAGAAGACCTCATGATCACGTTTGTAGCTACAGCTTCAGAGAGGTTTGAGAAGAATGAGTCAATGCTGGATAATATCGCAACACGAATGGGCAATATAGAGGCAAATATGAAATCTTTAGAAGCAAAAATTGAGTTGCTTGCTTCTTCCATGGCCAATCAACAGACATGGGATTTTCCGAGTGATACTGAAGTCAACCCCAATGAGCAAAGTCAAATTATAACCTGTAGGAGCGGAAAAGAGTTTAAAGACACCTCTCAGGACTTAGGCAGTAAAGAAAATGAAATGGTATTTCATGAGGAAACAGTAATAGAAGAAGAGAACAAAGGTGAATTGATAATGAGAGGTCAATATGAAGAAATCACCTTCAGTGTTTTCAGAGCCATGCCGAGTTCTCAAGGTGATGCAGATTGTCACATGATAGATACAGTAGAAAAGAGAGTTGAAACCAGACAGGGTGAATCAGTATTTCAACAGCCTATGAGCATAATGCAACCATGTATAAAGGAAAATTCTCTGCAGCTAAACTCGAAACCACTCCCAAAGGGCCGTAAAAAGAGGAAAAGAAAGGCCAGTTCTCACTTAGAGATAATTCCTGGAAGATTAAAAAGAAAACCGAGCCAATTTTGCCGAATGTGCAGTCCAGAATTTCCAATTGAAGGGAAATCTACATATCCTGGGGGACCATCTATGGATAAATCACCACAGTCTGCCAAGCTATCTTTTTCATGTCATAAGAACCGGTGGATACCAAAGAAGAAAACAGATGATTATCTACCGGTTCACTACTTTTAAGCCACCATAACCATTTTGGTGGTTGCGTCTGGCTGAAGACGTCAAACTTAGCGCTAGCGGGGAGGCAACCCTTGCATTTTTTTTATTATTATTTTCTTTACTTTTATTTTATTTTATTTTATTTTATTGTGTGCTATTTATTTATTTGCATGTTATTTATGCAGGTAGCACGAGACACACAACGCCCGTGCAACCAAATTCCAACCAGCAAGAGTCTGATCAACTCCATGCACGGTAGTGTTGTTCCTCACTCTTGCTCTTGATGTTTATCTTACATTGAGGACAATGCAAATTTTAAGTTTGGGGGTGTGTGCATGTTGTTTACTTGCTATTTAGTTGTTTAAATTTTTTTGAAAAAAAAAAAAAAATTTGTTTTAGTCTTTGATAGTAAAGCATAAATCTTGTGATAATATTTTTTGTTTATGGTGAAATTTTAGAAACGATAAGTGCCTAATTTACTTTTATCTGATGTCTTGAATAATTGATCTATGTTAGACTCGTAAGCACTTAAAAATAGGTTTTTAGCAGTAAAACTTAAGTAGTTGACAAGGTGGTCAGTTGAAGAAATTGCATGTCGATGAATGACCGTTTGCTTAGATATCTATCTTGATTTGCTAGTGTTATGAAGTATGGTATAGTTAAAAAAGAAAAAGAAAAATGTCTCTAAAGAAAGAAAATAAACCACCTATAACCGATAAGCGTGAAGCTACCCATGGGCGAGTATTAGGACCACCATGAGGAGAAATGCTACCTTAAAGGGTAGGTGAGTTGAAAAAAAAAGGTGCAAAAATGAGAAAAGAAAAAAGAGACAAGAAAATAAAAGAAAAACCATACCATACCGAACACAAAATAAGGCAATTACAAAGCATAATTGAGATATCTAGGTTGGTTTGACCCATCGATTCTAATTTTTAAACGAAATCATTGAGTTGGCTTACTTAAGATCAAAGCTGTGATGAACCTTTACACACACACACCTTGAGTCTAGCTTAGATAATTTATTCGAGAATTTGGATTCGAGCTGCAATTGCGTACTTTGAAGATTCTTTGATTTCATTTATAAGCTTTCTTTGAGGATATATTTATGCGTAACTATCGAGACTATGTTTTGTTATTTTTTATTTTTGCATGATTGTGTGTGAATGACGTTTGTGGGTATCGTCACTGTAAGCCCTCACGAGACTATAACTCGTCCACTAGGGCCGCCTAGGGGTTTAAAGGCTTGTTGCATATGCTAAATGCAATCGTGATCCCTACGAAAGTGGCTTAGTTAATTTAGTAATTTTTATTTATTTATTTGAATATAGTTTTTTATTTTATCTTTTGCTCGGGACTAGCAAAACCTTAAGTTTGGGGGTATTTGATAAGTGTGGTTTATACCCACTTATTATGGCATTCTCAGCTTATTATTTTGTTATAATTCGAGATATTTAACATGATTTATAATTTATTTTATGTTTTATTTATAGGAGCATTAATATATGGATCGGGGAATAATTGCACGTGTTTTGGGAACTTTCGGGAAGACACAGGACGAGCAGGGAAGAATGGCGCCGAGGCGCCAAAATCCCATACAAGTTCCAGGAGAATGGCGCCACGGCGCCATTCATCAAAGCAATGGGCGCCGCGGCGCCCATTCATTAAGCAACATGGGCGCCCGCGCCCCATTCATTAATTAAACAAAGGCGCCGCGGCGCCTCCTCACCCATACAATTTCCCGACAATTTGGCGCCGCGGCGCTGCGGAGAAGAGTTTCACGCGTATCAGGAAATTGATTTTAGGGTTTTTTAATAATCCTAATGCTACCCAAAGACTCCCTGCCTCAACTATAAATATAACATTACATCCAACATTCAAATGGAGGCTAATACAGAGCACAAAACACAGAAACACATATTTTTAGAGATCCAAGGAGAGGATTGAAGAGCGACAAGAGGAGACAAAGGCTGTAATATCCGGAGAGGAAGAGATTCAATTCGGGTTTTATCTTCTTATTTCTTTCTTAGACTCTAATGATTTCCATTAAATTCGTGGCTTGATTATTTATTGTTTTATCTTTTGTCATGAATTTACTCCTTAATTTTGGAGAATGATGTAATTGATGCTTGAACCTTGTATTTTTGTTTATCAATTTTGTAATGAAGTTTTATTAATTATTTATATTCTTTTGAGTTTAATGCTTCTTAATTGTTGGCCACAATTGAAGATGATGAATGTTTAGAATCTATCACTCGAGAGAGGGGATTTTGAATAGATCTAGAGAATATAACCTAGGGTTTTATAGAGTTCGAGAGAATCTGTAGTCCTTTGAAGTCGTTAACATAGAATCACAAATCGTAATGAGTTATTAACTATTGGATTTTTATAGAGATATCGAAGTCTATAGTTGATAATATTTTCACTCGGCACTCGAGAGAGGGAGTGGATATTTTAGGATCTTGACTTATAAATAATATAACTGAACAAGGATTAATTGACATAACAAATACATAGGTGACAGCTAGGTGAAATCAGGATCCAGAGTCTCTATCGTATTAGTTCCTCCTATATAATTATTTTTATTTTTATATTTATTTATTTATAAATCTTTATTAATTGTTTTCTAAATAAAGTTAGGATTATCAATTGTAGTACTTAGTGCGAGTTAACGCAATCCCTGTGGGTTCGACACTCTTTCACTGATTTATACTAAAACTTGACACCGTACACTTGCGGTACGATATAAAAATATCACAACAAAAACGTTAAGAGAAACCTTGAATCAAAGACCTCTATTGTAAAGGTTTAGGAGTGAGCCCAGAAAACTCTCGGTGTAAAGTGCATATTCATTTTACATAGTGGAAAGCTTCAAGCGTGGCTTGGAGTAGTGGACGCATGCAAGAGTTGGCCGAACCATTATAAATCCGGTGTCAATTTCTATATCCCTATCTCTTTTGCTTATTGTAAGTTTTATATTATCTTTTCATATCATATATTAATCTTGTCAATATTGAATATGTTAATTGTGTAAATTGATTTCTAAGCTTAATCGATAAAGTTACTAACTAAGTAGCTTAAAAATGAAAAGATTTTTAATTCTTTATTATTTTGTCACATACCCAATTCATCCCCCCCTCTTAGGTATAGTTGTTGTTGTTTATGTGTGCTTGTAGAAAATTTCACATACCAAATTCAAGGATTTCTAAGCTCATAGGATTCATGCATGCTCATATAAGTTTTAAGGTCAAGTACATAAATATTTTGAACTGCATATTCTGATTTTTATGTACTGAAATCGGCATACTAGTCTTTAATACCGGCATATCGGTGTCTCATACTCACTTTGCATGCTCTCTAGAACCAGACAACTTTATACCGGTCTTCATATTGGTCTACCTAAAGATTAACATACTCTCTAGAACCAGCATGAACCATACCGGTCTCCATACCAGTGAAATTGATTTTTTTACATGTTCTCTGGAACCGACATGAAATCATACTGGTATCTATACCGATAAGTAATTCGATAGTGATGCATTTAATGCTCAACGATAACTATTCAATAGCCGTTTGAAATCAACATCGGCATACTGGTACTTGTAGGCCGACATACCAGTCTTAACACAGATATTTGGATCTGCTTAATTTTTCACTATAAATTGAGACCTTATTCTATTTTTGCTCAGTTCTTACACTTTCTAACATTTTCTTGAAAGAAAAAATTGAGAGAAATACAAAATCTTATTGATTATTTCATTCTCATCATTTCATAAGCTCATTACATACATCTTTATATACATCTTAGTGACCTTAGTTATATTTGGGTAAACACACTCACATTCAATCTTTGTAATCTTTAGTGAGTTCCCAAATAGTCTTGTAAATATTTTTATTCTTCAAGCACTTGTGTAAAATTCCTTGTATGAGTGGTGAGTACTCTTAATGGCGGATTTATGTAAAGTTAGAGAAGAGCCATGGAAAGAAGACATCTCGGTTGTAAAAGTTGTTGAACTTAGTGGAACCTTCAAGGGAGCTTAAAGAGAAGTTGACGTAGGTAAAAATTTTGACCGAACCACTATAAAATCAGTTTTGTGTTTCTCTTCCCTTAACTCATTTACTTTGCCATTGTTATAGCTTTGAATTTATTAATTGTGATATTTGGTAAAAATTGCTCTAGCAATAGCTTAACATTGTTAAGAATTTAAATTCCGTATTTATTTTTAATTACCCAATTCACCACCTCTCTTAGGTATTGTGTTGTTGTAAGACTTATAGGTAATTTCAACATCGTACACTAAATCATTATTCATGATCTAACAGAACAAAACAAGTAGCGAATTCCAGCACATAATGTAAACTAAGTGATGGAAATTATCTTCTCAAAAAGGCATGTGTGCATGTAATACTAATAAACAAACTTATGAAGAATAATGATATCCAGTGTGGCGTTGTGTTGTCCAAAATTTTGAAAGACCCCAGATGAATTCTTTAAATTGAGCCTATTGATAAAGAATAAAAAATATAAAAATCATATTATATATTTAAAATTTTGAAATTTTATTAGATATAACCTAATTTTAGGTCAAATTTTTTATACCCTCATGTATATCCACAAAGCGAAAGAGAAACGACAGGGCCAAAGCAATAATGCCGCCCCCATGTGTTGGGGAAATGTTACCGTCACGTCTCTGTCGGCATAAAACGATATTGCTAGCTAGCAAGTCAAGTTCAACTTCGAAACAAAATAGGACATAATAAATGTTATCATTTTGCAAAAGCTCCGGCTGGCTACTTCTTTTTATTTGATGTGAAAGTGAGCACCATCAATAAAAATGACACGAAACAAAAATGAACACAATCATGATTGAGGGCTTTGTCAAAAGCTTCAAATAACATGAATGCAAAAGTAGGTACTAACAAGACAGCTCTCTCTCTCTTTTTTCCTTTATAATTTTTCATAAAAGTTGGAAGGGAAAGTGATTTGAAATTGTTAATTTCTTGTAGAATCCTATAAGTACTTGTTTAGTAAATCAAAGGAAACTAAGCAATGGAAGCACAAAAAAAAAAAAAAAGGGACATGCATGCTTCATGCATTTTTCGTGCGGATGCAAGATAATATATTAGTATTTTTTCGTGTAAATTTTTTACACGATAAAGTACTAATACTTTGTTGTGATATATTAGGGCTACACTTGTGGGCATGCCCCATGTAAATTTTCATAATTAAAAGGCCATTTATAAAATAAAATTTCAAGAAGCAAATAAATAATCAGAAACAATTCCAAATTGCAGCACATTGTTTAAGCAATAAGACAAAAGTTACAGTACTAGCTAGACAGCGAGATGTAGTGGAATGTGCATTAAGCTTCTTTAGTTAATTAATTGTTTATAATTTTGATTTGCACATTTGGACTATCTTTCTTCTCGATCACATTCACAAAGCACAAGAAAAATTTAGCTTTTCCAACAACTTTCTCCCCCAAAAAGGAAGATAAATTAAAAGTTAAGGCAGACATACAAATCCTACATTTTTTTTTTTTTTTTTACCTTGATTAGCTAAAAAAGCAATTAATCAACATTGTTTAATTTTTTATTAAGCCAGTGGTTGTCCTTTAAGTCTACATCATTAGTGCTATAATGAGGGTATAAACAGCAATCATGAATCCAAAAGAATAAAGGAGACCAATTGCTCTTCTTTGGCATGATCAAAAAAAAAAAAACATTTTCCCATTAGGTGATATCGATCGATTCGCTACATGCTACATTGACACTATTATGTTAACACAATTTTTATTTAGAATCCGTAAGATTAGAATAAGACTTTAGATTATTGGTAGAAACAGGTCAATTGATCTGTACAACATCTATAAATAACAACAAAGGAGGCCAATTGATTGAAATTGAGGTCCCAAATCCAGCTTAGTTCGTAAGAACAGGCACAATTATTATAACATTACACATCCTCTACTTTTTGATGAACTAGCCAATGGCATCATAAAAATGTAGGTGAATTTGAAAAATCCAGCTATGCTATATGCTAGATCCACTAGTGTTTTATATAGATGAAAAAGCATTGTTGTTTGGGGTATGCAAGGGGAAATCAAGATCAAAATATGATCTCATCTTTAGACAATTTCATCACTAACAAGACAAGAGTGTCATCAAACTATAAGACCTTTTCTTGCCACTTAGTTGTCTTTGCCTCCATTGGATAAAGAACAAGAAACCCTAGCTAGCTTAAGGCATCCCCAAACCGAGGGTCAAATATGGAGCTCAGTCGGGATTGGCGCTAGGTTGGCACAGATGAACAGTGGCACTGTAGTACTGCAACAATGGATTGTAAATTTTACACTAAATTTTGCTTTCACATTGGGGTTACTCTTAATACTCAAAAGATTCTTGTGCCTCATCATCCTCGTTCGGGGTCTCACTTGATAAAGAAAGAATCAAATCAAAAGTTTAGTTGGCTAGTAAGAGCATCAGCAACCCACTTAAATTTACAAATCCAAAGCATATGTACATACATACATTCATACATTTAGCTGAATGATATAAAGCTTTTGTGGTCCATATAACATTCAATAACTGGAGCTTAAAATGGTCCAAACTTTTTTGTGTTTGTGTAGAAACTAACCCTAATCGAATTGAATTACTGAACTGAAAAGATTTACACAAGATATTATTTTGTGCAATGAAAGTAAAAGTAAAAGAATTGTCGTAAGGAATATAGGAGTTGAATTAGAATCTGCTTCTAGTTTTATCCTTTGCCTGCAATGTAACCACACATCCATGTACTATAAAAGCAAAATAAATCCAACAGATAGACAATTATATATTTAACAAACACTCATATATACACATATAGTCAACAGACATTGATATGATATATTTTAATAAATTTTTGGATTGAAGAGCGACTGAGTGCGCTCATTTCTATATGACTCCGCTACTGCATATACTCGGTTGAAAGTGAAAATTGAAGGAAAATTAGCAACAGATCGATGATATGATCTAAACTATATCAGATGTAAACACAACACAGCTTCTTCTCAGTACAGAAGCAACAAATATATACACATGCCCAAGCATTGAAAAATATTAACCCAAAATTAAGAGATCAGATTTGAAACATAAAACATAATTGTTTACTTATAAGGATATGTCAATTTTCTTTTCAAAAAAAAAAGTATATGTCAATTTTTAGGGTCTAGGAGACTGTATATTCATGCAAAAACTGTGTAACATAAAATAAATGAATATAGTCTCCATTGTCAGTCTGTATCAGCACTTAATAGTCAATGGATCCAACACATAAAACAAGAAAATTCAAAGCAACCCACCAAAAAACAAAATACATACATAAACTATGGAGATCGATCGATCTTGAAATTTTCTTGAACCTGTCTGTATCTTCCCACAGCTATATTGAACCGCAATAAAATATATGCCACATGCACTCACGCGGCTGCCGTAAAATGAAATCGATGCAGTTCAAGAAAGCTGTGGAAAAATACAAAGAGGATCACATATCATATGCTAGAAGCAGGAGGAGGTTCGGAACCATGAAACCCTAAAAAGAAAATAATGAAAAAAAATAAAAGAACGTAAAAAAAAAGGCAGAGAGAATAAATTAAAGAACAAGAAAGGAGTAGGTCTATGTGAAGAAGAAGAGAGGGTTGTATTTTATAGGCGAAATGGGTCCTTAATTTTCACCCACCAATCCCAAGAAGATTACTCAACTGTGAAGCTAAACCCATTTTTTATTTCTTTTTTTATTATTATTTTAGTTTTAATTTTTTTTCCCTTTTTTCCTGTAAAAAAGCTAACGCACGTTTTGTTTGTTTGATCCCCAGTAACCCTAAAAAAATTATTAATTTTTTTTACTTTTATACGTTGGTCATGAATATACGTGCGGCGAGGATACAATCCGCCGGATCTGACGGTGGCGGTTACCATAGTGGGGGCGCATTGTGAGTCCTACACCAGATTGTCCAGTAGTAGAAAACTTCTTGCTCACGCGCGTTTTGGGAGTCTGGTCTACACTTACATTAGGGTAAAATTTCGAGTGGAAATCGATTCATCCCTTTCTTGAATTCAAATAGAAACATAATTATGACGAGATTTTCCTTCAAAACATTATTGTTATTTTCTTGATTTTGTAATGTTTCATGTTTCAATTAGGATAATAATCCTTTCCTTGTTTTTTCTATCTCATTAGTATTATCAGACATAGGACATACACAAAAATGTGAAAGATTAAAATTGAATTGTATATTATTAGATGTAAATATCCAAAAGAGACAAAAAGAGGATCATGATTGCCCTTACGGAGCATAGCCAGATAATTTTCAAACAGCTGGATGAGTTCGAATATTGAAGGACATAAGTGATAAAAAAATTAAAATTGAGTTTTATCCATCCCTTATTTTAAGGAAAAGAAAAAAAAAAGAGAGAGATCTTGATTCTCAAATTATAGTATAATCTAAAATCAAGAAGTCACAATAAGGAAAATGAGCGAAACCCCTAGATGTTGTTTGATGAAACGAAACGAAACTCTCATCAAGTTTTAAAATTAAGAAAAACCCCTCTTATGTTTAAAAATTTTGTATTTTAGCTTAAAAAGTGCATATCTCGATTGAGATTCAGGATTACTAACCATTTTGTATGGATTTCAAGACGAAAAATCATCAAAAAATCCATTGCGATTCTAGATAATTTTTTTATCCGATGGGACCAGACTGGTTCAGGTCGGATATCCCAATTGTAATCCCTACCCCATATTTTACCATAAAAATAAAAAATAAAAATTTATAACAAAATCTTATATGGTAGGATTTTATTTAATTTAAAAGTATCATGAAGTCTTGTTTAATTTCATCAAATACTAAGAGATTTCGCCATAATATAAGGTTAAAAGTCCAAATAATCTTGTGGCCCTCAACCATATAAGAGTCTAACATGTCACACCAACCTACAACTTGACCAGTGAATAATTTCCTGCCTATTTCTCATTACATAAACATATATAGTGAAAGCTTTATCAGAATTGTTTATACCTTCACCTTTAACATTAGCTAGTTTCACCAAACTCACTGGTGGTGAAAATTCAGAAGGCCATATATTTCAATAACGTTGAATTTCTAGAAGCAAATGTGGGTAATAACCTGTCTTTTATTTGGAGAAGTATTCTATGCGGAAGAGAAGTGCTTCAGCAGGGACTCAAATGTGCAATTGATGGAGGAGACAAATTGTTTATCTATAAGAGTAATTGGCTGCCAAAACCTGTTACTTTCAAGTCAATCTCTCCTATCACCTTACGTAGGGACGTCAAAGTGAAACTATTAATTAATGAGGATAACAACTGGAATGAGGGGATGGTAAGATAGAGTTTTATGGGAGTTGATGCTGATCAGATTCTGACTATTAAAATGCCTAAAACTCGGTGTGAAGACAAATAAGTCTGACATTTTGATAAAAGAGGTCAATACTCAATTAGAAGTAGCTCTAAACTGGCAGTTCAAACCAATTTATCCAACGAGCCTAGTTGATCTTGCGATTCTAAGAAAGAATAGAACTATTTTTGGTCCCTCAATCTTCCAGTCAAGATTAAAGTCTTCATTTGGAGAGGCCTGTCTAACATTCTACCAGTAGGAAACACCTTTCTTTATGTGCAGCGGAAATGCCTTTGGCTCCGGGATCGACCTTGAAAAATTTCTTTCGAACTCCCTTTGTTGAATGTCGAATTCCAACAACTATTGGTGATTGAATTGCTCCTTGTTGTGAATAAGTTTCCTTGAGATCCGATGCTTGGATCTACAACCCGATCTTTTGAACTATGTCCAAACCAACAAACCGAAGTGTGGGCTTTACTCACAAAGTGATAAGTACGGTACCCACTTATTCCTATATTCTTAGTTTTTTATTTTGTTAGGTTTCGTGTCATTTAATGTATTTTGTAGTTTCTTTTATGTTTTATTTATAGGAAGCATTGAAACATGGATCTTGGAGCAAATTGAGGTGTTTTGGGACCTTACGGATGCATCGAAAGCACGCGGAAAGCAAAAAAAAAAGAAGAAAACACTAATCCTGAAAATTGCTCTGGCGTCGCGAAGCCCTACAGCTTTCATCCATACAAAAATACCGAGGATCAGGTGCCGCAACACCAAAAGTGGCATCGCGACACTACGACAGACTCCCAGAATCTTCAGAAATCAGGGTTTTACATGCACAATGACTCCAAGACTTTCCTATAAATATATAGGCTCGTTCAAACTCTAAAGAGGAGAAAAATACATAACCAAGAGTTCTAAACACATATTTTAGAGAGATCCAATGAGGAGGATTTAAGAGGGAGAAGAAGAGACGAAGGTGGTGACGTCCGAAGATGAAGAGATTTGATTCGAGTTTAATCTTATAGTTTCCTTCTTTTTACTCTAATGATGTCCATTATATTCTTGACCATAATTTCATTGTTTTTATCTTTAGTCATGAACTAACTCCATTATTCTAGAGGATGATGTAGCCAATGCTTGAACCTATGTATTGTTTGTCAATTCAATTTTTATAAGGTTAGTTTATTTATATTTTCTTATGTTTAACGCTTCTTGTTTGTTGGCCACAAATTGAGATGATGAATGTTTAGAATCTATCACTCAAGAGAGAGGGATTTTGAATATGATCTAGAGAATATAACTTAGGAGATTTGTAGAGTTCGAGAGAATCTATAATTCCTTCGAAGTCGTTAACAAAGAATCACAAAGCTTAATAATTTGTTAATTATTAGATTTTTATAGGGATATCGAAGTCTGTAATTAATAATCTTTTCACTATTGCTCGGGAGAGGAAGTGGAATACTTTAGGATTCTTGACTTATAAACAATGCAACTGATTAAGGACTGAATGACATGACAAATACATAAGGGATAATTAGGTGAAATCAGACTCTAGAATCTCTCTCTTCTTGGATTATCTTAGTTAAACTTTTTACTACCTTGTTTATTTAGTTTTTAATCTAAATTTAGTTGTTTTCTAAATAAAGTTAGGTTTACTAATTATATTACTTAGTGTGAGTTAAATATAATCCTTGTGGGTTCGACACTCTTTCACTTATCTTTACTAAAACTTGACACAGTACACTTGCGGTACGATATAAAATATCACAACACAAAGATTGTTCTATAAACTCTTTAGAGTAGTATGTTGTCATAAAATATTTCTTTTAATTCTTTCAACACTTGATAGAATTAAGAATAAACACTCTCACTTATGTTTTTGTCTTTCAAAGAATGAATGGAGAAGATGATGTTCTTCTTCACTCTCTTTTTTCTCTACTATTTTCTCAGCACTTAAGAAATATTAGAAGAAGTTTTTCTCAACACTTGAGAGAATCTCTACAAAACCCACTCACTCTCTTACCCCAACCTTTTGAGATAAAAATGGTAGTATCTTTTATTCATTTCAAAGCCAACAGCCCTAATCCTCTCATTCCATTCCTTTGTAATGACAAACACAATTAAGTGAAATGTCGATCAAAGACATGTGAAGTAGACAAAGGTTAGGTAATTAGGTCATACCTAATTAGACATAAAATATTAGAGAGTATGACAAACCATATGAACTTGTCTCCAAGATAATGCATTTACCATTATCTTTATAATGATATAATTATCATAATTACGATATAATGATTATCTTATAATTATTACTTGATTGTCTCATAATCATTTTGATTATCTTATAATCAAATAATTCTAGAAAACTTTATATTAAACTAATTTAATATAGTTTTTTATTTGTAACAAATTATATTATTCACATTAATAATATATAAATATATATATATATATATATATATATATATAAGCATATAATTAGACAATCCAATTATATTAGGTTTGCTATAGTTTATCAAACTAGCACGAGGATCAAATGGACCTACAGTCCTGAGCTCTAATAATCCTGAAATATTAATTAAACTCTTTAATTAAATATTTCGAATTATTAACTTCGTGTTATTCCACTAAAAACTCGAAGTTGAACTCTCATGCCATAAATGGAAAAATCAAACCGAACAACTTCAGTGTCAATCGATATAGTCATTACAAATGGATTGGCCTTTCATGAGTATCTCATAATTAGAGCCGGGTCATAAGTCTGTTATACCCCTCTAATTATTTTATACCTTAAGTACCATTGATTCTCTAATAAATAATTTATTCAAAACTATTATGAATATAAATCTTTCTATTCGCAATAAAAAGACTTGAGCGTTCTAATCGTTCAAGTACCGAATCAACCCTTAAGAAATATACTCTTCTACTTCTCGTAAGAAGGAGTGAACTCCATGTCTATGTAAAATATTCCCAGTTACACACCAAACCATGTCCCAAAAATACATAGTTATTGGCCGAGACTGCTTCACCAACCTCACCTTAGTAAATCAAAGGACATAGCCTACCATGTAGGAGTTCGTAATACACTCGGGATTAAGATCAATCCATCTATGAGAATCTAGTAGATTGAAATGAATTTATTTAGTTAACGAGTATTATAAGATATTCATTTCTATTCGGGTTAAGTCTTATATGATCACATCATACAAGGTGCCTCCATTCTCATGTCACCACATGAACGATCCCGGATGGAAGTATCACTCCAGTCATAGTGGAGATGATGATCACGTAGGATACGGAACTGGTACTTTTTTGTACTGCAGTCATCGGGATAATATGACTATGTCATGATTATCCGATTATAGAGACTAGTTACTGGAGATCCGATATGTGCTTCGTACGGGGCAGACACAATTCTAGCCTCAGGTCTTGCATGTGACATCCGATGTTGGATCGAAATACGCAATACTACGTATACTACGCCTGATATAGATCACATATTCCTTTAAGAATATTTCTGGAGAATTGGGTAGGCACGGTGCTTTGCTAGAAGCCAACCATGTCTTGTAAATCGGTAAATATGTAGTACTAGGTATGTACGTGTTCGGATAGTCCGACGACCGGATTTACAGCCAACATATCCGGGGATCTCATGGGTCACTTCCCGAAGATTCACCGATGACGTATGACTCGCACTTTATTAATCTGTGATTAATTATAAGAGAGAGAAAATTAATCTAGGATTAATTACGGAGATATTTTATCTGGGATAAAATATTAATTAAGAGAGAGAACGATTAATATGGAATTAATCGATAAAATAATATATTCGATATATTATACGAAATTGGATTTCGACGCGGAATTAAAATTAGATTTTAATTCGGGCAAACGAGTTAATTTATAATTAATTCGTTAGCGACGTTAATAGTAATTTTGCTAGGCATAATTATTTAATTAAATTTGATTTAATTACGTGGCAACGGAAAATTCGTTAATTCGGAATTAGCGAACCCGAGCCCGGGAGTGTTTGTGGGCCCACTCGCATTTCGAATTCAAGCCCGGCCACAAGTCACATCACGCGTCACATCACTCGTCATTCAAGTGATGGATGTCTTGTCACTTTGAGTGATTGACAACCAGTCACTATTCATGAGTGATGTGAGTTGTTGGAATGCATTTATTGCAATTTTGCCTCCAAAATTATCTAAGACTTTTGGAAAAGCTTTGACTAATTTTTGGTATATGATTTATTAGGTTTTAGAAACCAAATAACCAACACAACACTCTCCTCTCTCTTTCTCCCTCCCATTCGGCTAAGGGCCAAAATCTCTCATTCTCCTTTCTTGACAAAACCGAGAGTTGGAATAAGAACAAGTGAAGATTTAATACAAAATTTCAAGGTGCTAGCACACTATATGAGTCATATGATGGTGATAGGGAAACCCACCCATGGGCATGGAATCTCATTGTTGAAGCTTGGAGCTTGAAGACATCAATGGAGCACAACAAGGAGCAAAAACCGTGAGCTTCAAGGGAGCAAAAATTTTATGTTCGACGCATCGCCAAATCCGATCATTGTAAGTATGATTCCGCCATTCTTCTTTGAGTATTCACACATGTTTCATTGCTTGAATTGATCTTGGGGACTAACCTAGAAACCCAACAATGGTATCTTGAGTCATTTTGAGCATGAAATATAATTAGGGTAAAATTTGTGTAAATTGGATTTGAGCATGTTTTGACTAAATTACTTGTTTGAGCATGCTTGTATATGGATGACTTGGAGTTGTTTGTGATCAATTTTGTGAAAAGTGGATTGGATCAATTTTTCCCCAAAATATACGCTTGGCCGAAACTTGGAGGTGCCCTAATGTCATGGAATTTTTTGATTTTGATCATTGGATGAGTTGAAATCATTTGGGAAATGTTGATTTAGGATTTAATTGGATTGAATTCCGAATCGAACAAAAATTCCCCTAATTGCCGTGAGTGATGTAGCATGGAAAATGATTGATTTTTGATTCAATTATGTTGGACATAAGTTGATGATGATAAGCATAATTAATTGTGTAAATTGGTATTTTGGAAATGTTAATTTGACTAATTAATTATGGCTATACACTTAGATTAATTTAATTATGAAATTTGGAATTTAAATTAATTGGGCCAAATTTGGAATTGGGCCAAATTTGGAATTGGGCTTGTAAAGTTGTATTTGGGCTTAATGAGCTTGGTTGGGCCAAGTTTGGTTTAGGCTAATTGGTTGGATCCAATTGGGCCCAAAACCATATCCATAAAGTCCAAATATAATTAAATGGACCTTTAATTTTAATTGGGCCTAATGGGCCTAAATTGGTTTCTTGGCAAATAAGGGTGATTCCTTAAATGGGCTTTGGTATTTGGGTTTGACCCATATTGACCAAAAGTCCATGCCTTATGAAATTAATTGAAAGCCCATTGGACTTTAATTAAATAGACATTGGATGTTAATTGGGCTTTGAGACCCGTAACGATTAGATTTAGAATCTAAGTCGTAAAGGAACATTATAAAGTGTAATTATTTAATTTAGAATTAAATAAAGAATTAGTATTAAATACAAATTAAATTGGATTTAATATTGTAGTTTAATATAATTCAAGAATTCGTACTTTGATACTATTATCTAAAACGAGTTGGACTCGCGCAAAATCAAATCGTTGTATGAACATTGGATGGTCATTAATTTCAGATTAATTAATTGGATTAGATTGATTGATAACATGCTTGGTGTGAATACATGGATGCGATGTATGAATAATGTATATCGGATGGATATTAGATGGGTGAGGGCAATTTTGGAAATCGTTGTAATAAATTTAGAATTTATTAATTGGACCTGCGTGTCCAGCCTATTACCTCTTGACTCCTTGTATTTCTCTTCTCACCTATTCCCCTCAATGTAAATGAGGTTTCTTTAGAAGTGTTATGTAATTGGGTAGAAGTAATACTTGTGCTAGCGGGAGAGAGAAAATAGAGAGATTTGTTCTAGGAACAATGTTTTAAATATCCATCAGCATATCATTATTATATTTATTTACTTACGCGCCTTATTATGTGTTTGGAATGAATGTTTAAGGGTGTATGATGATGAGACCTTAACAAAGATAATAAATTGGTTGCCAATTTACGCGAAAAACTCTCACTACATATTAAGCGTTTTTCCTTCAATTGAGTGATTCTTACTCAAGATCCAAGACTGGCACTGGTTTGTTGGCCAAAGTCAAGACCTTTGTCCATCACGGATGTGTTTGAATCATGAAGGCTTTGTTCCATATCAGTGTCTTGTCCAAGTTGTGATTTGTTGGCCAAAGTCAAGATCACTTCTTATCCATCGACATCGATTACGAAGCTTTCCATCGATTACGAAGCTTTCCAAAGTCAATGGGTTCCGCTTTACTGGGATCACTAAGTTTGTTGTGCCAAAGCCAAGGCTTAGTTGATTAGAGGAAAAAGGTTAGGGAATATATTGGATATATTGGCATATATAAGATATATGTTTCGGACTTGGATGTCCACCTACTGGATCTAGGAATTGGATGGGATCCAATTGATCTTAGAGATCTACCTAGTTAATTATCATACAATTTGTTGGCCAAAGTCAAGATTGTGTGTTATTTAACGGGATCCTAGCCCACTAGGAAACAAGGTTTCCCGAGTACTCCACAGAGGGTTAGAGGCTCGCCGAAAAATAGTGGGAGACAAATATTAAATTTGCAATATTCGTTTAGTTACTTGTCAATACGCGCTCATTTCATTTTTCGTCAATAAATTAATATATTAGTTGAACTAATATTTAATGTTGATTTAAATTAAACAGTTGGACTGTATTCAAACTCAATTATAATTGATTATATAATTGGATTATAGTAATCAATATATTTGAATTTAACCAATTTAATTATAGTTGATTATATAGTTGGACTATAGTAATCATTATAATCAATAGTACCTAAAATCGTTGATTAAATAGTTGGACTATAACAATCAAAGATAATTGAAAGATTAGCGTTTAAAATATAAACCTGGGTGAAAATATTTTAAACGGATTTAATTTTCAAATTGGGAATAAAATCTCAAGATAGTCCTGGGAACTGAGAAGTTATTTTATTTGATATAGTGACGTCTCGAGCCTAAGCCTGGAGTTGAGAAAATAGTAGAACATGATATTTGGAATATTCATGTGATGATAACTTTAGTGCTTAATCCGTTATGCTTGCCGCAAAGACTCCTTAATTTCTTAGTCAAAACTAAGGATTAGATCCTCATAAATATGATATTGAAATTGAAGGATCTTCATAGATCTATCCTTCGATCTTATAAGTACAAATTGCAATAGAAAACTCTTGGAGAGTTAATGGCTATACTCAAGAGACAAAGCCAGAGTTTGCAATAGGGCAAGAAGCGCAAGACGCATCTTACTTCGACATCCCAGAAGGCCAAGGCTTGGCCAAAGGCTTATGGGGTGTGGAAAAGGGGCAAAGGCAAAGTCATTATAATCTTCTGGGAAGACAAAGGACATATCCCAAGATGTCTGCCTAAATTGTGGCAAACAGGGTCACTAGATGCGTGACTGCTGTATGGACAAGGCAGACATGAAGGAATTGAAGACGGGCAAGGCTCCGACTTCAAATATGTTTGTCATAAACATGTTCACTACTAGTATTAAAATTGGATTTTAGATACTGAGTGTGGTACATAAATATGTACTGGTGTGCAGAATCTGCTGATTAGCAGGATACTGACTTCAGTTGAGATCTATCTGCTAATTGAAAACGGGACAAGAGTCGTTGTTTTAACCGTAGATACCTAAGTTTAGGAACTACCCTTCGGGTGTGTACTTAAATTAGGAAACTGTTACAATGTAACTAGTTTGACTAGAAACATTATTTCTATATCAGAGTATAATCTGTTGCGGATATACATTTATATTCTAGAACACTAAAGTGTTTCATTTTATAAAGATGATATTGAGATAAACACATTAGATGTGAATAACAATATTTATATTTTGAATATAAATAAATCTCAAATGCATGACAAACAAATAGCTCAAACTGAGTAAATCAGTTGAGACTTATGAGTGACATTATTGTCTGGGACACAATAAAAAGGACTCGTATATCCACACTTTCGAAGAGTGGATACTAGGACGGATTTGATTCTATTCAAATAATGTCTACGAATCTAGTTTATTAGGCAAAGTGCCTGAAATACTTTTTACTTGGTAAAAGTGCAAATGCCACCGATCTGTTAGCCCTCATTCATAGTGACGTAAGTGGGCTCATATCTAGCTAGGCTAGAGGTGGATATGAACACTTTGTAACCTTTACGGATGTTACATCGCGTTATGGTTATGTGTTTCTTGTGAAACACGGATCGGAAACTTTTGATTAATTCAAAGAGTTTCGACACGAAGTAGACAAACAGATCGGCTAAAGTATTAAAACATCATGATTGGACCGTGATGAAAATACTTAAGTAATAAGTTTCTCAATTACCTGAAAGAGTATAGTATTCTTTCACAGAGGACTCCTCCCCGAACACGTCAATTTGACGGTGTGTCCGAACAGAGAAACCAAATTTTGTTGGACATGATAAGGTTAATCATGAGTCGCTCTGAGCTACCATTTCCTTCATGGGATACGCATAAACAGTATAAAACTTATTTTGAATAAGGTTCCATAAAAATCTGTTTGACAGACTTCATATTAGATATGAACAGGAAAGAAACTGAGTTTTCTCATTCCTGTAGATTTGGGAATGTTGGGCATATGTTTGGATGATACCAAACTAAAACCCAAATTGGATAAGTGCCTAATTTATGGGTTATCCTATGGTAACCAAAGTATAGTACTTATACATCTCACAAGAGAACAATGAAATTGTTGCTCGCCATGCGGTTTTTCTAAGAGGAATACCTATATGCAGTGGTAAGTGAGAGGAAAGTAAATCGGAGTAATACTATTCCAGGCACCGATTCCTTAATGGAACAAAAATAGTTCATCAAGGATGAAACTATACCAATAATCTTCGAATACACAAGAACCGCGCAAGTCGAAGAGAATCAGAAAACAACCTGGGAGGTATGGTTTTCTGATCTCACCTCATAAGGATGTCAATCTTATTGAGGAATACGAACTGACTACGTATGAGGAAGTGATACAAGGTATCGACTCCCTATTATGGCAAAGTGCCATTAAGTCCGAAATGGATTCCATGTAAACCAACCAAGTTTAGACACTGGTTGTTTTACCGGAAGGCATTGTGCCTATTGGTACTATATATGTCTTCAAGGAAGACATACATGGAAGGCAACATACCAACTTACTAAGCTAGGCTTGTAGTGAAAAGGTATCGTTATCAACATTGTGTCGGTTACGATGAAACCTCTTACTTGTTGCCATGGTTAAATCCATTTGGATAATGCTTGCTGATGCTGCATGTTTCATTTATGAAATATGGCAGCTGAATGTCAAAATCGCTTTCCTTAAATGGAAACCTTTCGAAGGATGTTTATAACATCCTGACGGTTTTGTCGTACCAAAACGAGCAAACAAAGTTTGCAAGTTAATTCGATCCATTCATGGATTGAAGCAAACATATCGTTCTTGGAACTATCGTTTTGATGTAATCATAATGATATATGATTTAATTCAAAACGAAAATGATTCTTGTGTATATAAAGAGGTTAGTGGGAGTGCACTGACAGTGAATGTCCTAAATAAATGATGATATATCATTTCTTGGAAATGATATTCCCATAAAACAATCGGTGAAAGCTTGGCTTTCATGAAAAATTCTCCGTAGAATTCTTGGGAGAGACAACCTTTATTCTAAGAATAAAGATCTACTGGATAGATCTAAAGGTTGTTCGCACTCTCTGAGTACTCGTACATTGAAATATATGTACGCGACCTGGTGTCTCATATGCTCTGAGCATATGGAGTCACAATCAGGCCAATCCATGTGATAATCACTGGATTGATGTTAAGAACATCCTTAAGTATCTTAGATTAACTAAGGATGCTTTCTTATACTATGGAGAATGAGAACTTGAAGTGACTGGGTTCACTGTTGCAAGTTTCCAAACCGATAAAAATGATTATAAGTCGTAATAAAGGTACTATAAAGTTTGAATAACGAAACAGTGAGCTGGAAATCTTCCAAGCAAGATACTGTTGCCGAATAAACAACAAAAGCGGGATATTGCTGCAGCTGAGGCAGCAATAGAAGCCTTTTGGATCGATAATAATCCTAATCAGATTAGGAGTAGTTCTGTTAGCAGCTGAGCTAGGCTACAACACATGCTAAAGAATTAATGGTCTCATCAACGATCCAAATATATACTTCAATTATTCATCTGATTAGTTCGGATCATACATCGTGGCGATGTGATGATCGAATAAATCGCATGAGATGATAACATTACAAATCCGCTGACGAAAGCATCTTCTCAGTAGAAGTTTGAGCGAACTGCACATAGTTCGGGTGTAGGACACTTGAGTTATTGGCTATAGGCCAAGTGGGAGATTGTTGGACAAGTATGACACATAGCATCACTATTTGTACAGATCATGGTGTTGTTGTACAAATTAACTATGTGACAAAGGAAATTGCTCTTTTATCATTTGTAATTAATTACCAAGATGTATAAATGATAAAAGGTCCTTATGATTAGTTCCGGATTGAGATGATATGAGACAGTATCAATCCATGAAGGTTTAATCATTGAATATCCCTAATCGTAGTATTATCAAGATTGGACATCGATAATGCGGAATAAACTAGTATTACACTTGTACGCGTTGTGGGAGCATAACGACATAGTTCTCATATATTTGGGTATAGGATACTCATGCAAGTGTAATAGAAGGTTGTGTTTACCGATGGTACGGAAACAACTTCTCTCTGGATAGACCCCTCGAAATTCCATTGGTAGTATGACTATGTGTCTATGGAAGTCCGAATCAGGGTAGGTGTATTTGGTCTTAACCTGAGACTTGCACCGCTAATACTTGCGACAATCAATATACTTTGGTTTTGGTCGTCCAAGGCTTTAACAGGTTCTGTGTACGCCTCTTCTGGGTATATCGAGAATCGTAGTGTATTGGGTGTGATGTCGAGATAGAAGTATCACTCCAGTCATAGTGGAGATGATGATCACGTAGGATACGGAACTGGTACTTTTTGTACTGCAGTCATCGGGATAATATGACTAGGTCATGATTATCCGATTATAGAGACTAGTTACCAGAGATCCAATATGTGCTTCGTACGGGGCAGACACAATTCCAACCCCAGGCCTTGCACGTGACATCCGATGCTAGATCGAAATACGCAATACTACGTATACTACACCTGATATAGATCACATATTCCTTTAAGAATATTTCTCGAGAATTGGGTAGGTACGGTGCTTTGCTAGAAGCCAACCATGTCTTGTAAATCGGTAAAAACGTAGTACTAGGTACGTACGTGTTTGGATAGTCCAACGACCGGATTTACTGCCAACATATCTGGGGATCTCATGGGCCGCTTCCCGAAGATTCACCGATGACGTATGACTCGCACTTTATTAATCTGGGATTAATTATAAGAGAGAGAAAATTAATCTAGGATTAATTACAGAGATATTTTATCTGGGATAAAAATATTAATTAAAGAGAGAGAACGATTAATATGGAATTAATCGATAAATAATATATTCGATATATTATACGAAATTGGATTTCGACGCGGAATTAAAATTAGATTTTAATTCGGGCAAACGAGTTAATTTAGAATTAATTCGTTAGCGACGTTAATAGTAATATTGCTAGGCATAATTATTTAATTAAATTTGATTTAATTACGTCGCAACGAAAAATTCGTTAATTCGGAATTAGCGAACCCGAGCCCGGGAGTGTTTGCGGGCCCACTCGCATTTCGAATTCAAGCGCGGCCCACAAGTCACATCACGCGTCACATCACTCGTCATTCAAGTGATGGATGTCTTGTCACTTTGAGTGATTGACAACCAGTCACTATTCATGAGTGATGTGAGTTGTTGGAATGCATTTATTGCAATTTTGCCTCCAAAATTGTCTAGGACTTTTGGAAAAGCTTTGACTAATTTTTAGTATATTATTTATTAGGTTTTAGAAACCAAATAACCAACAAACACTCTCCTCTCTCTTTCTCCCTCCCATTCGGCCAAAGGGCCAAAATCTCTCATTCTCCTTTCTTGACAAACCGAGAGTTGGAAGAAGAACAAGTGAAGATTTTAATACAAAATTTCAAGGTGCTAGCACACTATAGGAGTCATATGATGGTGATAGGGAAACCCACCCATGGGCATGGAATCTCATTGTTAAAGCTTGGAGCTTGAAGACATCAATGGAGCACAACAATGAGCAAAAGCTGTGAGCTTCAAGGGAGCAAAAATTTTATGTTCGACGCATCGCCAAATCCGATCATTGTAAGTATGATTCCGCCATTTTTCTTTGAGTATTCACACATGTTTCATTGATTGAATTGATCTTGGGGACTAACCTAGAAACCCAACACAAGAAAATAAGATGAAGATGAAATAAAGTTCGACACCACAAAGTCTTCTGTGATATGTCTCGTTACCAACAAATACTTGTGTGGGCAAGACTCACAAAATAATATCTAGTGGTTTAGGGATTAAGTCACACAAACAACTTTTGTTTTTGATTTCATTTTTCTTTCTCAACAATTGAGAGGATTTGGAAGAAGAACAAAGGTGGCTAGGGTTAGAATGAGAGGCTTAGCCAAAAGAAAAATCATATTTCCCTTTTTATACTTGAGGTTTAATTTTACAAAATAAAACAAAACCCTTGATATTTCTCCATGTGTGAAATTCGGCTAAGGGGTATATTTTTCAATAATTTTGTAACATCCAATATTAAGTAATCATCATCTTAATGATAATTTAAAATTCCTCTTTAAGAGTTGTAACATCCAATTTAAGATGTTTATTTTCCAAAAACTCTTCCCAATATTTTCCTTTGAAATTCGGCCAACACTAGGAATAATAGATAATTTTATAACATTAAGTATTTAATTCCATAATAAAAATATATGTTATAAAATCAAAGAGTTACTACCTTTCATAAAGATGTAACTTCCAAATTCAATTCAAAGGGTTTCCAAAACCCAAATTTGGAATTTCAATATTAGCCTTCATTCAAATTATATTAAATATAATTTAATAATAAATAATAAACAATTATCATATAATCATTTATTATATAAACCATATATTAACTTTTAATATATAGTTCCAAGTGTGACAAATAATATTATTAATCATATTAATAATATTTATACATATGTGAGTATACAATTGGACTATCCAATTATACTAAATCCGCTATAGTAAATCTAGCTAGCACAAGGACCAAATGGACCTACGGTTCCGAGCTCCAATAATCTCGAAATATTAATTAAGCTATTGATTAAATATTCTGAATTATTAACTCCAGGTTATTCCACTAAAAACCCAAAGCTGCACTCTCGTTGCCGCAGATGATGTATTAAGCCGAACAAAGTTGGTGTCCATCGATATAGTCATTGCATATAGATTAACCGTTCACGAGTATCTCGTAATTAGAGCTGGGTCATAATATCTGTTATACCCCTCTAATTACTTTTACCTTAAGTACCATTGATTCTCTAATGAACGATTTATTCATTATGATTATGAATTTTAATCTTTCTATTCGTAATAGAAAGACTTGAGCGCTCAAATCATTCAAGCACCGAATCAACCCTTAAGAAAGATACTTCTCTACTTCTCACAAGAATGAGTGAACTCCATGTCTATGTAAAACGTTCACAGCTACACAACAGACCATGCCCCCAAAGTACGTAGCTATTGGTCGGGACTGCTACACCAACCTCACCTTTGTAAATCAAAGGACATAGCTTGTCATGCAGGAGTTCGTAGTACACTCAGGATTAAGATTAATCCATATATGACCATCTAGTAGATCGAAATGACTTTCTTTGTTTAACAGATATTAAAAAATGTCATTTTCATCTGGGTCCAGTCCTATATGATCACATCATACAAGGTGCATCCATTCTCATGTTTCTACATGGACGATCCCGGATAAAGGTCGCCATACAAATATAGAATGGACCTCAGCTATAGATAAACCACAAACAAAGTACCCGTTTTGTTTGCTCTCTATGGACTATTTAAGATTACTAACTTCAGACTTAAATCCTCTTGTGTATGACACACATACACTAAGTCTGAAGGTACATAAGTAATCTAGGGTATTCAAGATAATTTATAATACGCGAAAATTAATCAAACACTTTGATAAATGAATAATGCATCATTTTATTTCAAAACATATAAAGCCGTTTACATTATATGTAGCTCTTGGGCATACATCCCAACAGTAAACACAAGGCTCATCGACATTATGCTCAAAATTATAAGACTTGATCATAGAATCAAATCTTATGTTCTAAGATCTAGATGCTTGCTTAAGTCTATAAATGGACCTTTACAGCTTGCAAACTTTTTGCTCTCGACCTTGGGTTATGAACCTCTCTGGTTGTACCATATAGATACTTTCACTAAGATTTTCATTCAAGAATGCAGTCTTGATGTCCATTTGCTAAATCTCATAATCATAATATATGACAATGGATAGAAGAATACATATGGATTTTAGCATGGCTACTGACGAGAAAGTCTCCTCATAGTCGACTCCCTCTTTCTGGGTATAACCATTGGCCACTAGCCTATCCTTGAAGGTCTGTACCTTCCCATCTACTTATCTTTTTCTCTTATAGATCCACTTGCACCTATGGGTTTTACTCCATCAGGTTGGTCTACAAGTTCCCAGACTGAGTTAAAGTATATAGACTCCATCTCAAGGTTCATGGCTTTGAGCTATTCCTTTTTATAAGAATCATCTATTGCACTACGATAGTTCAATGGATCATCTATACCCTCACTGGATACAACAACTTGTGCCTCTCAATTTCCTAGATAGTAATCAGGTTTTCGTACAACCCTCCCACTACGTCTATGTGGTAGATCATTCAGATAAACTTACATATGACACTCAGATATTGAAGGTGTTATGTTTCTGTCAACATTTGACAATGGTGTGTTGGTCGAACAAGTAAGTAACTCCTCAAGTAACACTTTACTTCGAGGTTTGAACTCCCTCATATAGTCCTCCTCAAGAAATGTAGCATTTTTCGATACAAACACTTTGTTATCTTCCGTATTATAAAAGAACCCACCCCTAGTCTCCTTAGGATAGCCTATAAATAGGCACACTTAAGAATGTGGCTCCAACTTTGTAGTATTTTTCTTCAGCACATGTGCTAGACACCCCCATATGCGGAAATATAGCAAACTAGCTTTACGAACACTCCACAACTCTAAGGGAGTCTTAGGAACAGACTTAGATGAAACTACATTTAGTATATACATTATTGTTTGTAATGCATACCCCTAGAATGAACTAAGTAGTGAACTGTAACTAAATATTGATCTCATCATGTCTAGTAGGGTCTTATTTCTCCTCTCTATAACATCATTTTGTAGGGGTTTTATTGCGGATATCCGGTAACGCAGCGGAAACAGTGGAAATTCATTTTTCGATTTCAAAAATTTTTCTCGGATTAATTAAATAAATTATTTAATTAATTGTCCAATATTCAAATTATGAAATATTACAAAAGAAATCAAATTTTTGTGTAATTACCAAATTACCCCAAAACTTTGCATTTTGTTCATTTTAGTCCGAAATTGTTCAAATCAATTTGGATGATTCTAAATCATTTCTAAGATGAATTTAACATATCCCAATTTTCAAAATACAATTGGCAACAAAATTTCCCAAAAATAAGCCCAAGGCCGAGAGCCTCCTAATGGTGAATTAATGTGCATTTTGCACTTCCATGGTTCAAAACACATCAAGGCAAAATCCAATCAACCCAATATTTTACATGCATCATATACACATCCAAATATACCATATAAATGAAAAGCCCCAAATTTGGAAGTGGTCTAAAAACCTAATTTTTCAATTTCTTCAAAATGGACAAATTAGACCAAATAGGTTAAATCAATTACTTCAATCATGTTTCTTCCATCCAATTCAAGTCTCAACACAATGAAACAACTATAGAACAATTCTAGGTTATTTAAGAGTGGGTCAATAACTCTATAATGGCAACAAGGTTCTAAAACCATGAAAAAAATGCTTATTACTACACTAGTAACATTCTTCCAACTTCATACATGCATAACCCCTTCATCAAACTTTCATCCATCAAAAACACAAAGAATAAAGAATAGAAAAACTTAAGAACATCACCATGTGAATCCCACAACAAGAGGAACAATTTACTCTCTAATGAAAGGATGTAAATACTTACTAAATTCCAAGCTTTTCTTTGATTTTCTTTTTCTTTCTCTCTACCTTCTTTGCTTTTGTTTTAATGGAGTTTGATAAAGTGTATTAGTTTGTTCAAACCCTAAAATAAATGAAACAATATATACTTGCTCACAATTTTCCTTGGCCAAATTGCTAAGAAAAATCAAGACAAATTATTTTCATTTCATTTGAATTTCAACTTGCCAACTTGATAAAATGATCATTACACTTTAATGATTTTCAACTTAGTCAACAATTGCAATTGGTCATTAAAAAAAATATCATAACTTAAGATATTTATATTTTATTAATTTAATCATTTAACAATTAAACAATTAATTAATTAATTAAATACAAATATATTAAATATATGTATTATATTTACATTAAATATTAATACATATATATATATATATTATGATATTAGTCAATAATCTCATTTTGACAATTAATTAATGTGTATTTGAATTAATCAAATATTAAATGCAAATACACAAAAATTAAGGAAATGACTATCGGGTCCCTACACATGTGTTTTGCGTTTAACCTTTAAACGACTATAAATATAAAAATATTATTTATAAATGTTGCCCTAGTGCTCTACGAGTAAATTTCATTAGTGAGACTCTCTAGATTCAGGCATATCCGTCACGAAAGCCAATTTCGTGTCCATAATTTATCCACCGTAAATTATGACGATCACAGATAAACTCGCTGAATCATACAGGTCGAGGTCATGGCAAATGTATAATTCCTTCGTCACAGGTATCCGGATAAATCCCAGAGATATAGATGTAAACGTCAAATCTCTATAGGGATTATCCAGTCGACTATTCTATTAGCAATCTCAAAAAGAACATTTAGAACTAACTTCTAAATTGTACCACGGGCCCATGGATTTTATCTGATTGCTAATCATATGGACTACCTATGCTCTATTACACAGAACTGACGGATCCTATCTTGATACACACAGGACACCCTGAGGATCTGTCTACACCCAACGAACATATGGAGGTCTGATCTTAATAGATCGGTGACGTGACTGCCATCTAAGTGTAGAAGATGTCTCATGTGCCCACAGTGGCATCTCAAGTCTAAGAATCACAAGTGCTACTCAACCCGATAAGATTATTATTGACATTGGTGTACCATCCATTAAGAATCTTCGGTGAGTCATTCAGTGTTTATCCGATATAAACATCTACACGTCTATACTAGTCTCCAAGACTTATGGTTCATTGAGAAACCATTGGAATCATATATTCCAGTATACGACATGTACCGATCTCAACGGGTTTACTATACTGACCAAGTAGTGTAAACCTTGACCAGGAACTGTCTGAGAATGACAACGTCATGATACAACTCATATCAATTGCGACGCTTTTGCAACTGTACCATGACTAGTCATTCTAAGGTCATTACGTTTTTACCATATTAAAAGATACATTATATTATAGAAACTGCATATATTATTCAAAATAATAATGTTTTACAGAAGTATTCATAAAGAAATACAACCGGGAATTGCGCTATGAGCACCAACCCCAACAAAAACTCCTACTTGCTCTAGTGCCAATAATGATTGTATCTAATACCCATCGACTCCACGTGTTTATCAAACAGCTTCGGAGATATGGCCTTCGTCAGCGGGTCTGCTATATTATCTTCACTCGGTACCTTGCACACGATAATATCCCCTCGCGACACAATCTCTCGAATGATGTGGTACTTGTGTTCCACATGTTTCGACTTCTGATGCGCCCTCGGTTCCTTTGTTTGCTCAATGGCTCCAGTATTATCACAGTATAACGGAATTACATTCTCGATACTTGGGACAAGTCCCAATTCTGTGAAAAAATTCTTTATCCACACAGCCTCTTTTACAGCTTCAGAAGCTGTAATATATTCCGCCTCAGTGGTGGAATCTCTGTCGATCCCTGTTTGGAACTCTTCCAACAAATTCAACTCCGTTAAGGGTAAATACAAATCCAGATGTGACTTTCTATCATCGGGATCCGATTGGAAATCAGAATCCGTATACCCATTAACTTGCAGTTCGTTTCCTCCATAAATTATTAAATTATCCTTAGTACTTTAAGATACTTGAGGATATGTTTAATGGCCATTCAATGGTCATTACCTGGATTGGACTGATATCTACTAGTTACGCTAACAACGAAACTGATATCAGGCCTTGTACATAACATGGCATACATTATGCTACCCAAACACGAAGCATAAGGTTGGTTAGACATTCTAACCTTCTCATCTTCTGTTTGTGGACTCATCTTCTTTGAAAGATGATTCCCATGTCTGAACGGTATGTTTGCTGTCTTACAGTTACCAAAATTATACCGTTCCAAGATCTTATCTATGACGTTGATTGGGATAACCCAATCAGCCTTCTTTGTCTATCTCTATAGAGTTTTATCCCTAAAACATAGGAAGCTTCTCCCAGGTCCTTCATGGAGAAATTCTTACAGAGGTACGCTTTGACGCTTTATAACATACCTAAATCATTCCCAATGAAGGATGTCATCAACATATAGGACTAAAAATACGACCATGCTCCCACTGGCCTTCTGATACACACAGGATTCTTCCGAATCTTGAGAAAACCAGATGATCTAATAATCTCGTCGAATCGAAGATTCCAACTTCGTGAAGCTTGTTTAAGTCCATAATGGACTTCTTAAGCTTACATACCATACCCGAGTTTTCGCTGGATGCAAAACCTTCCAGCTGTTCCATATAGATTTCTTCATCAGAAATCCATTTAGAAAAGCCGTTTTGACATCCATTTGCCAAATCTCATAGTCATGATATCAGCTATAGAAAGCAAAATCCGGATAGACTTAAGCATTGCTACTGGTGAAAAAGTTTCATCGTAGTCGACACCAGATCGTTGCGTGTAACTTTTTGTTACCAGTCGGGCCTTGTAAGTTTCAACCTTATCGTCATGTCTGTGCTTCCTCTTGTAAACCCATTTACAACGGATAGGAATAATTCCTTCGGGAAGTGGAACCAGTCCCAAACTTGATTCTCATGCATTGAGTCTAACTCGGATTTCATGGCACTTTGCCATTTCACGGAGTCGATGTCCAACATCGATTCTCTATAGGTGAAAGGATCAGTCTCTTCAACGAAGAGAACATCTAGACTCTTTTCTTATATCAAATACAAGCGTTCAGGAGGTTTAGATACCCTTTCTGACCTACGGAGTGTGTGTGTTGAAGGTCATTCATCTACTTGAACTTCAGGTTCCTCCGTTGGTTCGTTGTTTTCAGGTTGGACTTCATCAAGTTCAACATGTCTATGATTACCACCTTCTGACAAAAATTCTACTTCTAGAAATTTTAAGAAGCGAGCTACGAACAAATTTCAATGCTCGGTATCATAGAACAGATATCCCATCGTATTCGAAGGATATCCGAAAAACCTAAACTTTTGCCCTCAAGGCGAAAGCTTATCTTGCTGAGTCACCCTGACACAGGCAGGACAACCCCTAACCTTAATGTAACTAAGATTTGGTCTCCTATCAAACCATATCTCATACGGAGTCGTAGGAACAGCTTTTGAAGGAATCTTATTCAAAAGATGTGTAGCTGTTAAAAGAGAGTAGCCCCATAAATAATAGGGCAAATTTTTGAAACTCAACATCGATCGGACCATATCCAATAAAGTCTGATTTCTCCTCTCAGATACTCCATTGTGATGTGGAGTACCTGGAGGAGTATATTGAGCGAGAATCCCATTCTCCTTCATATAATCCATGAACTCACCACTCATATATTCGACGCCTCGATCAGATCGTAGGCATTTAATATATTGACCAGTTTGTTTTTCTACTTTATTTCGAAATTCTTTGAACTTTTCAAAGGTTTCTGATTTATGTCGCATCAAATACATATAACCGTACCGTGACAAATCATCGGTAAAGGTAACGAAGTACGAATAACCACTGTGAGCAGTCTGACTTAGTGGACCACATACAACAGAATGTACGAGTTCCAGTAAGTTAGTGGCGCGGTGTCCAACACCAGAAATGGAGCTTTGGTCATCTTACCCTGAATACAGGATTCATAAGTTGGATAGGATTCAATGGTAAGATATGGTATCAAACCATTCCTAACCAATTGGGTAAGGCGTTTAACGCCTATGTGACCCAACCGCATATGCCAAAGTTCAGTATTATTAATTACAGGTAAACTACGTTTATTAACTCCAGTATTTAAAATATCTTTTGAAGTTTGCAATGTATAATGACCATGCTGGTTTGGACAACAAAGGATCTGAATATTACTTTTATCATATAAATATAAAGAACAGTTCTTAATATTAATACAAAAGCCTTCTGTATCTAATACAAAAAGTGATATAATATTAGCTACACATCCAGGCACAAAATGGCAATCATTTAACAAAAGTGTCCCATTCGGTAATGAGATCTCGTATACTCCCACTGCAATTGCATCCAGAGAGTCTTACTCCCGAATTGCAACTGTATCTCTACAGGCTTCAGTTTTCTACTTTCCTTCAACACCTGCAACGAATTGCAAATGTGAATGGGACAAGCAGAATCTAAAATCCAGTTGGATGTAACGGCTTCACAAGCCAAAGATATATCAATAACTGGAAAAATAAATGTACCTGATGTAGATGCTCTCTTCCTCCTCAGCAGGGCTATGTAGTCAGGACAGTTACTTTTCCAGTGCCCGACTATGCTGCAGTGATGGCACTTGTCTTCAGAAGCCCTTTTGGGCTTAGCTATCTTTGCCTGTGGTTGAGGACCGAAACCCTTCTTCTTCTTCCCTTTCTTCTTCTTTCCCTTTGGCCAGGCCTGGGAAGAAGCAAAAAGAGAAAAGGGTCTCGGAGGGCGAGTCGGTATTCCCTTCTTGAGGTCCTCCTCCGCCGTGAGCAACATCCTATGCAACTCATGGTAGGTACAGATAGTCTCGTTCATGTTGAAGTACATCACGAACTGGCAATAAGAAGCTGGGAGAGAACCAAGAATGACACTCCTACCGAGAATGTCATTCAGAATGAGATTATGTTGCCTCAATTGATCTATCAAATCGATCATTTGAAGAACAAGCAGGCTAACAGCTTGCCCCTCATCCAATCACGCATGGAACAGTTCCATTGCGACCTTGTAAACAACTACTTGTTCTTGGTTCTCAAACGATTGTCTTAATCGTGTCATCATAGTATAGGCATCTAACATGCCATAATACTGTTTCTTGAGTCCCGGTGAAAGTGAACTTAAGATGTATGATTTAACCCTTAAATCATCATCCTTCCAAGCTTGGAAGACTTTGCGTTCCTCCGGTGAAGCGTCCTCTGCCACAGCAAGGGGCAATAAACCCTCAAGAACATATCCCAACCTCTCGGAATCGAGGACAATCCTCAAATCCAGATCCCAATCAGCGAAGTTCTCTGCGCCTTTAAGTTTGTTCGCATCAAGCATACGCGCAAACTGATTAGTGGATGGTGCCGCCATCGCCAAATCTATCATATAGATCACGAAAAACGGTTAGTAGAAAATAAGCAGTTTCAAATAATATCAAAAGCATAAACTAGATCATGTATTTTTAATCTAAAAATGTCCCTCCCACTAAATCATGCAATATTGTAATCCCCAAACAGAATACACAGATTTAATAATTAAATTAAATACAAATAGTGAAAAGTTGGATCCCGTGAATATTCAGCTCACAGCAGAGGCACGGTCTCGCCTACGTATATTCATCAGGTAGACAACTCATTTGAAATCACTCACTAGTGACTCTGGGTTTCCGGTCCTGGTGGTCGTTTCTAGTTGTCGCTGCTAAGGCAGGGCCACAAGGAGACATACCAGGTTAAACTCGTCAATGATAAAAACTCAGTTACTTGCGTAACCCTGACAGCGTAGGCACGTTCAGGATTCCGCTTCCGCTTGAATTTATTAGTATCTGATATACATTCCGGTATAAATAAATCTATATCGGCTACGACGCTCACAACAGAGGCACGGGTCGGATGTAGTCACAGAGAAATATTTATAAACCGTATGACAAGCGGACCCTATAAACATGCATCAAATACATAATTACATTAACCTATTAATTAGAGAATTTTCCGCTAAGTGTCATACACCCTAAAATATCAAATTAGATTATAACATGCATGTATAAAGTCAAGAAAACATGATTAAACATTGAATTAAAGGGCTAATATATTAGGGGTCCTAGAATCAGACTCGCTCTGATACCATTTTGTAGGGGTTTTATTGGGGATATCTGGTAACGCAGCGGAAAAAGTGGAAAATCAAATTTTCCGATTTCAAAATTTTTCTCGGATTAATTAAATAAACTTATTTATTAATTTTCCAATATTCAAATTATGAAATATTACAAAGAAATCAAATTTGTGTAATTACCAAATTACCCCAAAACTTTGCATTTTGTTCATTTTAGTCCGAAATTGTTCAAATCAATTTTGGATGATTCTAAATCATTTCTAAGATGAATTTAACATATCCCAAATGTCAAAATACAATTGGCAACAAAATTTCCCAAAAATAAGCCCAAGGCCGAGAGCCTCATAATGGTGAATTAATGTGCATTTTGCACTTCCATGGTTCAAAACACATCAAGGCAAAATCCAATCAACCCAATATTTTACATGCATCATACACATCCAAATATACCATATAAATGAAAAGCCCTAAATTTGGAAGTGGTCTAAAAACCTAATTTTTCAATTTCTTCAAATAGACAAATTAGACCAAATAGTTAAATCAATTACTTCAATCATGTTTCTTCCATCCAATTCAAAGTCTCAACACAATGAAACAACTATAGAACAATTCTAGGTTATTTAAGAGTGGGTCAATAACTCTAGAATGGCAACAAGGTTCTAAAACCATGAAAAGAATGTTTATTACTACACTAGTAACATTCTTCCAACTTCATACATGCATAACCCCTTCATCAAACTTCATCCATCAAAAACACAAAGAATAAAGAATAGAAAAACTTAATAACATCACCATGTGAAGCCCACAACAAGAGGAACAATTTACTCTCTAAAGGAAGGTTGGAAATACTTACTAAATTCCAAGCTTTTCTTTGATTTT
This sequence comes from Zanthoxylum bungeanum, assembly GCA_019454045.1. Lineage (NCBI taxonomy): Eukaryota > Viridiplantae > Streptophyta > Magnoliopsida > Sapindales > Rutaceae > Zanthoxylum > Zanthoxylum bungeanum. The sequence goes on from SKCR01015800.1 coordinate 196,656, forward strand.
CTTTTTCTTTCTCTCTACCTTCTTTGCTTTTGTTTTAATGGAGTTTGATAAAGTGTATTAGGTTGTTCAAACCCTAAAATAAATGAAACAATATATACTTGCTAAAATTTGCCTTGGCCGAAATTGGCTAAGAAAAATCAAGACAAATTGTTTTCATTTCATTTGAATTTCAACTTGCCAACTTGATTAAATGATCATTACACTTTAATGATATTTCAACTTAGTCAACAATTGCAACTTGGTCATTAAAAAAAATATCATAAGCTTAAGATATTATATTTTAATTAATTTAATCATTTAACAATTAAACAATTATAATTAATTAAATAAAAATATATTAAATATATGTATATATTTACATTAAATATTTAATATATATATATATATATATTATGATATTAGTCAAAAATCTCATTTTGACAATTAATTAATGTGTATTTGAATTAATCAATATTAAATGCAAATACACAAAAATTAAGGAAATGACTATCGGGTCCCTACACATGTATTTTGCGTTTAACCTTTAAACGAATTTATAAATAATCAATATTATTTATAATGTTGCCCTAGTGCTCTACGAGTAAATTTCATTAGTAAGACTCTCTAGATTCAGGCATATCCGTCACGAAATCCAATTTCGTGTCCATAATTTATCCACCCGTAAATTATGACGATCACGGATAAACTCGCTGAATCATACAGGTCGAGGTCATGGCAAATGTATAATTCCTGCGTCACAGGTATCTAGATAAATCCCAGAGATATAGATGTAAACGTCAAATCTCTATAAAGATTATCCAGTCGACTATTCTATTAGCAATCTCAAAAAGAACATTTAGAACTAACTTCTAAATTGTACCCAGGCCCATGGATTTATCTGATTGCTAATCATATGGACTACCTATGCTCTATTACACAGAACTGACGGATCCTATCTTGATACACACAGGACACCCGAGGATCTGTCTACACCCAACGAACATACGGAGGTCTGATCTTAATAGATCGGTGACGTGACTGCCATCTAAGTGTAGAAGATGTCTCATGTGCCCACAGTGGCATCTCAAGTCTAAGAATCACAAGTGCTACTCAACCCGATAAGATTCTTATTGACGTGGTGGTGTACCATACATTAAGAATCTTCGGTGAGTCGTTCAGTGTTTATCCGCTATAAACATCTACACGTCTATACTAGTCTCCAAGACTTATGGTTCATTGAGAAACCATTGGAATCATATATTCCAGTATACGACATGTACCGGTCTCAAGGGTTTACTATACTGACCAAGTAGTGTAAACCTTGACCAGGAACTGTCTGAGAATGACAACGTCATGATACAACTCAATGTCAGTTGTGATGCTTTGCAATTGTACCATGACTAGTCATTCTAAGGTCATTACGTCTTTACCATATTAAAAGATACATTATATAGAAACTGCATATATTATTCAAAATAATAATGTTTTACAGAAGTATTCATAAAGAAATACAACCGGGAATTGGCGCTGTGAGCACCAACCCCAACAAAAACCCACTTGCTCTAGTGCCAATAACGATTGTATCTAATACCCATCGACTCCACGTGTTTATCAAACAGCTTCGGAGGTATGGCCTTCGTCAGCGGGTCTGCTATATTATCTTCACTCGGTACCTTGCACACGATAATATCCCCTCGTGACACAATCTCTCGAATGATGTGGTACTTGTGTTCCACATGTTTCGACTTCTGATGCGCCCTCGGTTCCTTTGCTTGCTCAATGGCTCCAGTATTATCACAGTATAACGGAATTGCATTCTCGATACTTGGGACAACTCCCAATTCTGTGAAAAAATTCTTTATCCACACAGCCTCTTTTACAGCTTCAGAAGCTGTAATATATTCCGCCTCAGTGGTGGAATCTGCTGTCGATCCCTGTTTGGAACTCTTCCAACAAACTGCAACTCCGTTAAGGGTAAATACAAATCCAGATGTAGACTTTCTATCATCGGGATCCGATTGGAAATCAGAATCCGTATACCCGTTAACTTGCAGTTCGTTTCCTCCATAAATTATTAAATTATCCTTAGTACTTTAAGATACTTGAGGATATGTTTAATGGCCATTCAATGGTCATTACCTGGATTGGACTGATATCTACTAGTTACGCTAACAACGAAACTGATATCAGGCCTTGTACATAACATGGCATACATTATGCTACCCAAACACGAAGCATAAGGTTGGTTAGACATTCTAACCTTCTCATCTTCTGTTGTGGACTCATCTTCTTTGAAAGATGAATTCCCATGTCTGAACGGTATGTTTGTTGTCTTACAGTTACCAAAATTATACCGTTCCAAGATCTTATCTATGTACGTTGATTGGGATAACCCAATCAGCCTTCTTTGTCTATCTCTATAGAGTTTTATCCCTAAAATATAGGAAGTTTCTCCCAGGTCCTTCATGGAGAAATTCTTACAGAGGTACGCTTTGACGCTTTGTAACATACCTAAATCATTCCCAATGATTAGGATGTCATCAACAAATAGGACTAAAAATACGACCATGCTCCCACTGGCCTTCTGATACACACAGGATTCTTCCGAATTCTTGAGAAAACCAGACGATCTAATAATCTCGTCGAATCGAAGATTCCAACTTCGTGAAGCTTGTTTAAGTCCATAAATGGACTTCTTAAGCTTACATACCACACCCGAGTTTTCGCTGGATGCAAAACCTTCCAGCTGTTCCATATAGATTTCTTCATCAAGAAATCCATTTAGAAAATTCGTTTTGACATCCATTTGCCAAATCTCGTAGTCATGATACGCAGCTATAGAAAGCAAAATCCGGATAGACTTAAGCATTGCTACTGGTGAAAAAGTTTCATCATAGTCGACACCAGATCGTTGCGTGTAACTTTTTGTTACCAGTCGGGCCTTGTAAGTTTCAACCTTATCGTCATGTCCGTGCTTCCTCTTGTAAACCCATTTACAACCGATAGGAATAATTCCTTCGGGAAGCGGAACCAAGTCCCAAACTTGATTCTCATGCATTGAGTCTAACTCGGATTTCATGGCACTTTGCCATTTCACGGAGTCGATGTCCAACATTGATTCTCTATAGGTGAAAGGATCAGTCTCTTCAACGAAGAGAACATCTAGACTCTTTTCTTATATCAAATACAAGCGTTCAGGAGGTTTAGATACCCTTTCTGACCTACGGAGTGTGTGTGTTGAAGGTCATTCATCTACTTGAACTTCAGGTTCCTCCGTTGGTTCGTTGTTTTCAGGTTGGACTTCATCAAGTTCAACATGTCTATGATTACCACCTTCTGACAAAAATTCTACTTCTAGAAATTTTACGAAGCGAGCTACGAACAAATTTCAATGCTCGGTATCATAGAATATATATCCCTTCATATTCGAAGGATATCCGACAAACCTAAACTTTTGCCCTCAAGGCGAAAGATTATCTTGCTGAGTCACCCTGACACAGGCAGGACAACCCCAAACCTTAATGTAACTAAGATTTGGTCTCCTATCAAACCATATCTTATACGGAGTCGTAGGAACAGCTTTTGAAGGAATCTTATTCAAAAGATGTGTAGCTGTTAAAAGAGAGTAGCCCCATAAATAATAGGGCAAATTTTTGAAACTCAACATCGATCGGACCATATCCAATAAAGTCTGATTTCTCCTCTCAGATACTCCATTGTGATGTGGAGTACCTGGAGGAGTATTGAGCGAGAATCCCATTCTCCTTCATATAATCCATGAACTCACCACTCATATATTCGACGCCTCGATCAGATCGTAGGCATTTAATATATTGACCAGTTTGTTTTTCTACTTATTTCGAAATTCTTTGAACTTTTCAAAGGTTTCTGATTTATGTCGCATCAAATACATATACCGTACCGTGACAAATCATCGGTAAAGGTAACGAAGTACGAATAACCACTGTGAGCAGTCTGACTTAGTGGACCACATACAACAGAATGTACGAGTTCCAGTAAGTTAGTGGCGCGGTGTCCAACACCAGAAATGGGCTTTGGTCATCTTACCCTGAATACATACGGATTCATAAGTTGGATAGGATTCAATGGTAAGATAGGTATCAAACCATTCCTAACCAATTGGGTAAGGCGTTTAACGCCTATGTGACCCAACCGCATATGCCAAAGTTCAGTATTATTAATTACAGGTAAACTACGTTTATTAACTCCAGTAATTAAAATATCTTTTGAAGTTTGCAATGTATAATGACCATGCTGGTTTGGACAACAAAGGATCTGAATATTACTTTTATCATATAAATATAAAGAACAGTTCTTAATATTAATACAAAAGCCTTCTGTATCTAATACAAAAAGTGATATAATATTAGCTACACATCCAGGCACAAAATGGCAATCATTTAACAAAAGTGTCCCATTCGGTAATGAGATCTCGTATACTCCCACTGCAATTGCATCCAGAGAGTCTTTACTCCCGAATTGCAACTGTATCTCTACAGGCTTCAGTTTTCTACTTTCCTTCAACACCTGCAACGAATTGCAAATGTGAATGGGACAAGCAGAATCTAAAATCCAGTTGGATGTAACGGCTTCACAAGCCAAAGATATATCAATAACTGGAAAAATAAATGTACCTGATGTAGATGCTCTCTTCCCTCCTCAGCAGGGCTATGTAGTCAGGACAGTTACTTTTCCAGTGCCCGACTATGCTGCAGTGATGGCACTTGTCTTCAGAAGCCCTTTTGGGCTTAGCTATCTTTGCCTGTGGTTGAGGACCGAAACCCTTCTTCTTCTTCCCTTTCTTCTTCTTTCCCTTTGGCCAGGCCTGGGAAGAAGCAAAAAGAGAAAAGGGTCTCGGAGGGCGAGTCGGTATTCCTTCTTGAGGTCCTCCTCCGCCGTGAGCAACATCCTATGCAACTCATGGTAGGTACAGATAGTCTCGTTCATGTTGAAGTACATCACGAACTGGCAAAAGAAGCTGGGAGAGAACCAAGAATGACACTCCTACCGAGAATGTCATTCAGAATGAGATTATGTTGCCTCAATTGATATCAAATCGATCATTTGAAGAACAAGCAGGCTAACAGCTTGCCCCTCATCCAATCACGCATGGAACAGTTCCATTGCGACCTTGTAAACAACTACTTGTTCTTGGTTCTCAAACGATTGTCTTAATCGTGTCATCATAGTATAGGCATCTAACATGCCATAATACTGTTTCTTGAGTCCCGGTGAAAGTGAACTAAGATGTATGATTTAACCCTTAAATCATCATCCTTCCAAGCTTGGAAGACTTCGCGTTCCTCCGGTGAAGCGTCCTCTTCACAGCAAGGGGCAATAGACCCTCAAGAACATATCCCAACTCTCGGAATCGAGGACAATCCTCAAATCCAGATCCCAATCAGCGAAGTTCTTTGCGCCTTTAAGTTTGTTCGCATCAAGCATACGCGCAAACTGATTAGTGGATGGTGCCGCCATCGCAAATCTATCATATAGATCACGAAAAACGGTTAGCAGAAAATAAGCAGTTTCATATAATATCAAAAGCATAAACTAGATCATGGATTTTTAATCTAAAAATGTCCCTCCCACTAAATCATGCAATATTGTAATCCCCAAACAGAATACAAAGATTTAATACTTAAATTAAATATAAATAGTGAAAAGTGGATCCCGTGAATATTCAGCTCACAGTAGAGGCACGGTCTCGCCTACGTATATTCATCAGGTAGACAACTCATTTGACAATCACTCATTAGTGACTCCTGGGTTTCCGGTCCTGGTCGTTTCTCGTTGTCGCTGCTAAGGCAGGCCCACAAGGAGACATACCAAGGTTAAACTCGTCAATGATAAACTCAAGTTACTTGCGTAACCCTGACAGCTAGTGCACGTTCAGGATTCCGCTTCCGCTTGAATTTATCTAGTATCTGATATACATCCGGTATAAATAAATCTATATCGGCTACACCCTCACAACAGAGGCACGGTCTCGGATGTAGTCACAGAGAAATATTTATAAACCGTATTGACAAGACGGACCATATAACATGCATCAAATACATAATTACATTTAAACCTTATTAATTAGAGATTTTCCGCTAAGTGTCATACACCCTAAATCTAATCAAATTAGATTATAACATGCATGTATAAAGTCAAGAAAACATGATTAAATATTGAATTAAAGGGCTAATTATATTAGGGGGCCTAGAATCAGACTCGCTCTGATACCATTTTGTAGGGGTTTTATAGCGGATATCCGGTAACGCAGCGGAAACAGTGGAAAATCAAATTTTCCGATTTCAAAACTTTTTCTCGGATTAATTAAATAAACTTATTTATTTAATTTTCCAATATTCAAATTATGAAATATTACAAAAGAAATCAAATTTTTATGTAATTACCAAATTACCCCAAAACTTTGCATTTTGTTCATTTTAGTCCGAAATTGTTCAAATCAATTTTGGATGATTCTAAATCATTTTTAAGATGAATTTAACATATCCCAAATGTCAAAATACAATTGGCAACAAAATTTCCCAAAAATAAGCTCAAGGCCGAGAGCCTCTTAATGGTGAATTAATGTGCATTTTGCACTTCCATGGTTCAAAACACATCAAGGTAAAATACAATCAACCCAATATTTTACATGCATCATATACACATCCAAATATACCATATAAATGAAAATCCCTAAATTTGGAAGTGATGTAAAAACCTAATTTTTCAATTTCTTCAAAATGGAAAAATTAGACCAAATAGGTTAAATCAATTACTTCAATCATGTTTCTTCCATCCAATTCAAATCTCAACACAATGAAACAACTATAGAACAATTCTAGGTTATTTAAGAGTGGGTCAATAACTCTAGAATGGCAACAAGGTTCTAAAACCATGAAAAGAATGTTTATTACTACACTAGTAACATTCTTCCAACTTCATACATGCATAACCCCTTCATCAAACTTTCATCCATCAAAAACACAAAGAATAAAGAATAGAAAAACTTAATAACATCACCATGTGAAGCCCACAACAAGAGGAACAATTTACTCTCTAAAGGAAGGTTGGAAATACTTACTAAATTCCAAGCTTTTCTTTGATTTTCTTTTTCTTTCTCTCTACCTTCTTTGCTTTTGTTTTAATGGAGTTTGATAAAGTGTATTAGGTTGTTCAAACCCTAAAATAAATGAAACAATATATACTTGCTCACAAATTTTCCTTGGCCGAAATTGGCTAAGAAAAATCAAGACAAATTGTTTTCATTTCATTTGAATTTCAACTTGCCAACTTGATTAAATGATCATTACACTTTAATGATATTTTCAACTTAGTCAACAATTGCAACTTGGTCATTAAAACAAATATCATAAGCTTAAGATATTTATATTTTAATTAATTTAATCATTTAACAATTAAACAATTAATTAATTAATTAAATAAAAATATATTAAATATATGTATTATATTTACATTAAATATTTAATACATATATATATATATTATGATATTAGTCAAAAATCTCATTTTGACAATTAATTAATGTATATTTGAATTAATCAAATATTAAATGCAAATACACAAAAATTAAGTAAATGACTATCGGGTCCCTACACATGTATTTTGCGTTTAACCTTTAAACGAATTTATAAATAATCAATATTATTTATAAATATTGCCCTAGTGCTCTACGAGTAAATTTCATTAGTAAGACTCTCTAAATTCAGGCATATCCGTCACGAAATCCAATTTCGTGTCCATAATGTATCCACCCGTAAATTATGACGATCACGGATAAACTCGCTGAATCATACAGGTCGAGGTCATGGAAAATGTATAATTCCTGCGTCACAGGTATCCAGATAAATCCCAGAGATATAGATGTAAACGTCAAATCTCTATAGGGATTATCCAGTCGACTATTCTATTAGCAATCTCAAAAAGAACATTTAGAACTAATTCTAAATTGTACCACGGGCCCATGAATTTTATCTGATTGCTAATCATATGGACTACCTATGCTCTATTACACAGAACTGACGGATCCTATCTTGATACACACAGGACACCCCGAGGATCTGTCTACACCCAACGAACACACGGAGGTCTGATCTTAATAGATCGGTGACGTGACTGCCATCTAAGTGTAGAAGATGTCTCATGTGCCCACAGTGGCATCTCAAGTCTAAGAATCACAAGTGCTACTCAACCCGATAAGATTCTTATTGACGTTGGTGTACCATCCATTAAGAATCTTCGTTGAGTCGTTCAGTGTTTATCCGCTATAAACACCTACACGTCTATACTAGTCTCCAAGACTTATGGTTCATTGAGAAACCATTGGAATAATATATTCCAGTATACGACATGTATCGGTCTTAACGGGTTTACTATACTGACCAAGTAGTGTAAACCTTGACCAGGAACTGTTTGAGAATGACAATGTCATGATACAACTCAATGTCAGTTGCGACGCTTTTGCAACTGTACCATGACTAGTCATTCTAAGGTCATTGTGTCTTTACCATATTAAAAGATACATTATATTATAGAAAATGCATATATTATTCAAAATAATAATGTTTTACAGAAGTATTCATAAAGAAATACAACTAGGAATTGGCACTGTGAGCACCAACCCCAACACATTTTACTGTGGTGTTCGAGGTGCTGTGAGCTGGGATATTATTCCATGCTCAACTAAGAATTCTTCAAAATCTCTGTCAAAGTATTTCCTCCATGATCTGATCGTAGAATTTTGATGGTTTTTCCTAATTGGTTCTCACATCTGCACGATATTCTTTGAACTTTTCAAAAGTATCAGACTTATGTTGCATTAGGTAAACACACCCATATCTAGAATAATCATCAATAAATGTCACGAAGTATTCATAATCACCTCGGGCTTTTACATTCATCAGTCCGTAAACGTCCGAATATATTAGCTCAAATGGTTGATTAGCTCTTATACCTTCTCCAGTAAAAGGTCTATTGGTCATTTTACCTTCTAGATATGATTCACATACTGGTAAAGTACCAAGTTTTAACTGATTTAAAACTCTGTTCTTTATCAATATATCTATCTGGTCAAGGTTAATATATCCAAGTCTAAGATGTCATAGATATGTGTCATCGTGAGAAATATTTTTCTGTTTTGTTTTAGATTTTTCCACCTTAAATATTTCAGTATTGAGCAGTGAATTATGTGTTAATGACCTTAACATATATAAATTATTCTTGGAGTTTCCTATGCATATTTTTAATCCATTTCTACTAATAATAACAAATTTATTATCAAAAGAAACGGAAAAACCATTTTCTATAACTTTAGATACATAAATCAAATTCCTGTGAAACCAAGAATAAAAAACACATTGTTTAAACATAAATAACAATTATTAAATTTTAAATTTGAAACTCCCAATGCTCTTTCTCAAACGACATCCCATGTCCTGACTCTCATGGTATAGTCATATTCAGTAAGGTCCTTTCATGAATCAAGTAGCTGCAAAGAAGAACAAACATGGTTAGTGGCTCCAGAATCAACCATCCATGCAGATTTATCATCCTCCATTAATAGAGATTCGATAACAAGTAAATCGTATTTACCTGTATTATTTTTCTCTTGTAGCCCAGCAAGGTATTTAGGACAGTTCCTTTTACAATGCCTATCATTTTTGCAATGGAAACATTTTCCTTGGGGCTTGACACCCTTAGAGTCTTTCTTGTTCTTCTTTTTCATAGGCTTTGCCTTAGCCTCCCCAGTGTCTTTCTTCTTCTTCTTTGCATATCTAGAAGATTAAGCAACGTTTGCCTCTGCATTGGGTTTACGAGATTCCATCATGGACTCGTAACTGGTGAGCTCATTTAGTAGTTGAGTCAAAATAAAAGACAATTTGTTCATTAAATAGTTGTTTTAAACTGCAGGAAACTCTTCGGAAGCGTTTCCATGATCATAGTCACATAGCTTTGCTCATTAATACGAGCACCGTGGGTTTCGGCTGTATTGAGATGAGACATCATCCTTAAGACATGCTCTCGGACTGATGTTCCTTCTTTCATCCTAACGGTTAACAATGAGACGATAGCCTCATGTTGTTGTTGCTTGTAATGACTGCATTATTAAAAATATTTTAGCCATAGACTCATGCTTTATAGCTAGAACCTCACATATCCTTGCTATCAAATAGCAGCGGGCTTTCTCATCGACCGTATCCCAATTATTATAGACATCGGGTACAACTTTTCCAGAATTTGGGGCTGGCTCAAGAAGATATTTATCCGTCAGGATAAATTTAAGGTCTTCACAGACCAATACAACGTTTATGTTACTTTTTCAGTTTACATAATTTTCCCCAGTTAATTTGTATTGTGAGAGAATTGCGATTATTGGAGATAACATGGCTGAAATAAATAAACAAACATGCATTCAACATCCACTCATCGTATATTAAAATCATCAATCATTTAGGCATATAATTAAACATGATTTATGATCCATGTATAATGAATTAGAAACCTACAAAAAAATTACTATGCCACGTAAATCTATCATCCCATAAATAAGTGTCATCGTAGGGTAGGTCAAGTATTTACATGATAGATGGAGACAATCTCAATTGATTAATAAATCTAGAAATAACTCTTATTTCTATATTAATAAACTATCATTTCATTTGATCAATGACTATTGATTAACCTTTTAATCATTTTTTTGTGAGTGTAACCCATTGCTTCGGAACTCTTGGACTTAGCTAGTGAAGTATCACCGGAGGGTAGGTCAAATCACAAAATACATCTAGAGTTCCTATCCTCTGAGAATCCAAACATGATATTGACCCAAAATGGACACCATCTGTAGGGGGACAAAAATAAAACCGTCTTGATGCGCCTTTTGAATCTCACATTTTCATACTAACAACGGAGATCGCAAGATATATAGTGGTATATCCCTCTCCCACTCACTATTTTAGAGTTTAAGGTTTCTATTACACTAGTATCTAATTTATTTAGATTATGTGCGGCTAAAACATAAACTAATTAATACTGGTGGATTATTAGTGATCTAACCAATTTTAACTCTTAAAATTTTATTCACTAATTCCGATTAGTCTCTATTAACCTTTTACTTAATTAAAATAATTTAATCAAGTTAGGTTTAGTGACCTAATTTATTTTAATATTTAAAATATTAGTTCACTAATAAGTTTTAAAATTTTAGAATTCAACGAATGGGCCAATTTTAATTAAACTATTTAATTAATTAAACCACGTTATAAATTCCAATGATATGTGGAATTGTATCTCGAGTGTAAATCATATTACCGTCCTTTTGGAATCGGCTATGGAATTTATGTCCGAGTTTCCATCTGATATACCAAGTAAAAATAATGCACTCATAAGGTCCATAAGTATTAAACTTTGAATTCTCAATTTTAAACCATAAAACCAATTAATCTTATTAATTTGTTTGCATGCATATTATATTCCAATTTAACTCTTAAATTACATAAAATCACATTTTATGACTTGAATATCATGCAATCTAAACATGTCATGGCATGTGAAAATACAAGAGTAAGAACCCTAGGCTATATGACAAGTTATTCAAATACTTTAAATACATTCACATACCCAGGCTGGGCGTCGCGACGCCTTAATGAGCGTCGCGATTCCCGGAAGAGTAAAACTGAGGCAGAATGTTAGTTCTACTCGGAGTCGTGACGCAGCCTATTTAGCGTCGCGACGTTGAAGGATCAGGTCTACACGTCGTGACACATCCTATATAGAGTCGCGACGTGATGTAGTGGTAATTCCAGGCAGTAGCTAAAAACATTTGGGCATCGCGATGCAGGCTGTTATGCTTAGCGTCGCGGCCTGTTTTCCAGGTCTGGAATGAAAAAACATACACATCAAAAATTACATTGGCCGAGCTCTTATTTTTCTATACTAATCTAATTAGTACAAATAATAATCCAAGTCATTATTTGGTCTTCAAATATTCCTCCATGGTGTGGTGTTGAGTTCTTTGCGGAATCAACATGTTTTGAGTCCTTCGCGGCATCAGATCTCCAAGTTACAAATAGAGTTACATCTTTAACTTTTATATAGGAAATGAACTTACAACACTTAAAATAATATGGTCTTATGGCCTTACATTCCCAATACTAAAATAAGAGTCAGAAAAATTAACGATCAACGCAATACATTTATCACATGAATCTAAATTAAATATTCATCTCATGAATATTAAAATATTCATCTCATGAATATAAAATTGTGCCTACTCATCACAATAAGCATACTAATAATTTATATCCCATATAAACCATTAAAACAAAAACATTTAATTGAAAGAGAAATGCTAAGAACATTTTTCAACTTTAGCTCTGATACCAATTATAGGAAACACTTTTCCTTATGCTCAGCGAAAATTCATTTTGGCTCTGGGATCGACCTTGAAAAATTTCTTCCGAACTCTCTTTGTTGAATGCCGAATTCCACCAACTCTTGGTGATTGAATTGCTCCTTATTGTGAATTTGTTTCCTTGAGATCTGATGCTTGGATATACCACCCGATCTTCTGAACTATGTCTCGAAACCAACAAACCGAAGTGTGGGCTTCACTCACAAAGATTATTCTCTAAACTCTTTAGAGTAGTATGTTTTCACAAATTATTTCTTTTAATTATTTCAACAATGGATAGAATTAAGAATAAACACTCTCACTTATATTTTTGGCTTTCAAAGAATGAATAAAGAAGATGATGTTCTTCTTCACTCTCTTTTCTCTCTACTCTTTTCTCGACACTTAAGAAAAATTAGAAGAAGTTTTTCTCAACACTTGAGAGAATCTCTACAAAACCCACTCACTCTCTTACCCTAACCCTTTGAGATAAAAATGATAGTATTTTTTATTCTTTTCAAAGCCAACAACTCTAATCCTCCCATGCCATTCCTTTGTAATGACAAACACAATTAAGTGAAATACCAAGCAAAAATATGTGAAGTAGACAAATATTAGAAAATTAGGTCATACCTAATTAGACATAAAATATTGGAGAGTATGACAAGCCATATGGACTTGCCTCCAAGACAATACATATACCATTATCTTTATAATGATACAATTATCATAATTATGATGTAATAATTATCTCATTATTATTACTTGATTATCTCATAATCATAATTTGATTATCTCATAATCAAATAATTCTAGAAAATTTTATATTAAACTAATTTAATATAGTTCTTCATTTGTGATAAATTATATTATTAATCACATTAATAATATATAAATATATAAGTAAGCATAATAATTTTTTAATTATTAGATTTTTATAGGGATATCGAAATCTGTAATTAATAATCTTTTCACTATTGCTCGGGAGAGGGAGTGAAATACTTTAGGATTCTTGACTTATAAACAATGCAACTGAATAAGGACTGAATGGCATGACAAATACATAAGGGATAACTAGGTGAAATCAGACTCTAGAATCTCTCTCTTCTTGGATTATCTTAGTTAAACTTTTTACTACCTTGTTTATTTAGTTTTTAATCTAAATTTAGTTATTTTCTAAATAAAGTTAGGTTTACTAATTATATTACTTAGTGTGAGTAAAATATAATCATTGTGGGTTCGACATTCTTTCACTTATCTTTACTAAAACTTGACACAGTACACTTGCGGTACGATATAAAATATCACAACACAAAGATTGTTCTATAAACTCTTTAGAGTAGTATGTTGTCATAAAATATTTCTTTTAATTCTTTCAACACTTGATAGAATTAAGAATAAACACTCTCACTTAGGTTTTTGTCTTTCAAAGAATGAATGGAGAAGATGATGTTCTTCTTCACTCTCTTTTTTCTCTATTCTTTTCTCAACACTTAAGAAAAAATAGAAGAAGTTTTTCTCAACACTTGAGAGAATCTCTACAAAACCCACTCACTCTCTTACCCCCAACCTTTTGAGATAAAAATGGTAGTATTTTTTATTCATTTCAAAGCCAACAACCTTAATCCTCCCATGCCATTCCTTTGTAATGACAAACACAATTAAGTGAAATGTCGAGCAAAGACATGTGAAGTAGACAAAGGTTAGGTAATTAGGTCATACCTAATTAGACATAAAATATTAGAGAATATGACAAACCATATGAACTTGTCTCCAAGATAATGCATTTACCATTATCTTTATAATGATATAATTATCATAATTACGATATAATAATTATCTTATAATTATTACTTTATTATCTCATAATCATAATTGATTATCTCATAATCATAATTTGATTATCTCATAATCAAATAATTCTAGAAAACTTTATATTAAACTAATTTAATATAGTTTTTTATTTGTAACAAATTATATTATTAATCACATTAATAATATATAAATATATATATATAAGCATATAATTAGACAATCCAATTATATTAGGTTTGCTACAGTTTATCGAGCAAGCACGATGACCAAATGGACCTACAGTTCCGAGCTCCAATAATCCCGAAATATTAATTAAACTCTTTAATTAAATATTCTGAATTATTAACTTTGTGTTATTCCACTAAAAACTCGAAGTTGAACTCTCGTTGCCATAGATGGAAAAAACAAGTCGAACAACTTCAGTGTCAATCGATATAGTCATTACATACGGATTGGTATTTCTTTAGTATCTCATAATTAGAGCCGGGTCATAAGTCCGTTATACCCTTCTAATTATTTTATACCTTAAGTATCATTGATTCTCTAATGAATATAAATCTTTCTTTTCACAATAGAAAGACTTGAGCGCTCTAATCGTTCAACTACCAATTCAACCCTTAAGAAATATACTCTTCTACTTCTCGTAAGAAGGAGTGAACTCCATGTTTATGTAAAATATTCCCAGCTACACACCAAATCATGTCCCCAAAATACGTAGTTATTGGCCGGGACTGCTTCACCAACCTCACCTTAGTAAATCAAAGGACATAGCCTACCATGTAGGAGTTCGTAATACACTCGGGATTAAGATCAATCCATATATGACCATCTAGTAGATTGAAATGAATTTCTTCAGTTAACATATATTATAAGATATTCATTTATATCTGGGTCTAGTCCTATATGATCACATCATACAAGGTGCCTCCATTTTCATATCACCACATGAACAATCTTGGATCAAGGTCGTTATACAAGTATAGAATGGACTGCAGCTATAGATAAACCACAAATAAAGTACCCACTTTGCTTGCTCTCTATGGACTGTTTTATATTACTAACTTCAGACTTAAATCTACTTGTGTATGACACTCATGCACTAAGTTCTGAAAGCACATGAGTAATCAAGGGTAAACAAGACAATTTACAATATGCAATTTAAATCAAATAATTTTGATAAATGAATAATGTATATTTTATTTCAGTAAACAATTTGGTTTATTGCTGAGATTCAATAACTTACAGCTGGGGAAGATCAATTTCAAGTTAACCATGTGTTAAAAGTGTGTTATCAGAAAGCTCATAAATTAGCTAAATATGATATCATTAACCTGAGCTGTGTAATCTGGCTGGAGGAAATTCCAGTTTCCATAAGCAAATTGCTTTAGCTGTCCAATAAATATCTACTTTTCAAAATAAAAAATACTAGCCAGTTTAATCCTATACAACTTATTACAATAATGATAAACATACATCTAAAGATATACTTACAAGTGACATTCAAGACATAATTTGTTGCCACAATTTGATTTTTATTTATTTTGATCTAAATTTTATTTTTTCCAAGATAAATTTATTTCTTGTGGGTGTGTTTCTGAGTATGGGTGGGCAGAACCGATTTTAGCTCGGTTTCGAAGTGAACCGAACCGAACTAAAAATCAATCAATTGAAGGACTTAATAATCAACGTAAATTGAAAAATTAAAACCGAACTGATTTGGTTTGATTTGATTTTGATTCGATTCGATTTGGTTCAGTTCGGTTCAGTTCACAACTGAACTGAACCGAACCTTGAATGGTAAAATTAACAAAAAAAACCTTCAAATCGATCAGTTCACTAGTTCACAAACCGATCAGTTCACCTGTTCGGTTCACGATTCGAACCGAACCGATTCAAACTAATCAGTTTAATTCATAAATCGAAAAATCGAACCTAACCAATATTTGTTGTCGGTTCAGTTCTAGATAATTTGCTCACCCCTATTTCTAGGGTTGACAATGGGTTAGGCCAGGTTTTGGCCAAGCCTTGGCCATGACCCTTAAAATATATTAAAATCCAAGCCATCAAAGTCTATGTCTGTTTATGAGAGGGTCGGGCTGGGCCTAACCCACTTGATATGGGGTCAGGCCCGAACCTAGCTCGGTCCTAAAGTTTTTTTTTTTTTAAATATTAATTAAATAGTTGTATTTAAACAAAATTGACATAACCTCACTATAAAATGAATTTTTCAAAAGTTTGCACATGTAAAATATATTATAAGTTCTAATTATTAAAAAAATACTAAAAAAGTAATACGTAATATAATACAACTTAAAACATTAGTACATTAAACATTATTAATAATAAATCATTTTAAATTGTAAATATTTAATCGCGCACACACACACATTAAAATTGTATGTAATAAAGGGTTCCAGGGCTTTTATTTTAAAAACTCTTATTCGACGCTTTAACTAAAAGACTTTATTATTTAAGGTCCTAATCTCGGCCCATAAGAAAAGGGCTGGGCTAAAGCCCTGCGGACTCGGGCCAGGCCAGACTGGACCTAATTGCCAACCCTACCTATTTCTGGGTGTATATATATCATCATTCAACTTATTAAAACCCATGTGAATAGCAAAATAAAAAAAAAATAAATAAAAAAAAAAAAAAAAAGACGGAGAATAATGGTAAATGAACACATAAATCTAACACCCAAAAACATATCTTAGGCATAATAAAAATTAAAAAATAATAAATCAAAATCAAAAAAATTTAAATTATTATACCTAAGATGTATCATTAAGTGTATTATTTAGGTGTACATCTATCATTTTACTCTTTCTCCTATTGTCCCTTGTGTACATTTAACCTTATCATACATCTCCTTCTTCACCAACCAATGTCCAATGGTATGGAGACCCATAATTGGAATTATTTTACAAAAAAAATGTTCTTAATATACAAAATAAAGAATCAATTTTATTATTATTATTATTATTATTATAAAACCTTTTACCTAATCTTTATCAAATATATAATAATTATATTTTTTTAATTTCGTCCCATCCTGTCAATTTTTAAAATTATAATAAAAAATAAATCTCAAAATCCCGTGTTCTAATAATAAATCATTTTTTTGTATTTAAAATTTTCACATATATGATTCAGCAAGACTTAGAGCCGTTTAAATAACTACCCGTAGACGTACAGTTCTATGACCTACACGGTGAAGCGAGTGAGATGCACGTCATTTATTGGCATGTGGGGAATGAATCAATCCATTTAAATCGAAACCCTCCAAAATGAAATCAAATTAGAGAAAAATAAATAAGGGATTAATTAAATTAAATTAAAAATAGAGAATTCAAATATATTAGGGGCACATGGAGGCATGTGAAGAAGACCCCACGAAAGGGTATTGACAGTACTGCCCGTCTTTCCTGGGACGGAGGTCTCTTTGTCGGGGCCGACACTTCAATTTGTTCCTTCATTCCTTCCATTTCCTTCACTTCAAACATAATATATGTACACACACTTCACTTCACATTTCTTTTAGTTTAATTAATTAATTTAACTCAACACTTCACTTCACATTTCTTTTAGTTTAATTAATTAATTTAACTCACTACAAAAAAAAAAAAAAAATCATTAGCATCCAAAGATTTAGCATTGTCTCAAAAATCATCGCTAAATATCTCATTTAGCATCGCTAAAAACAAACGACGCTAAAAATAATATCTTGCGTCGAACTTATTAGCGGCGTTTTATATGTTAGTTTTAGCCTATGAATTTGACGACGTTATATGTAATACATTTAGTGTCGATTTTTTTAGGCGACGCTAAAAAACCTGTAATAATAATAATTATTTATTATTATTATTATTATTAATTAGGTCGTCTATTTTTGGCGATGCTAAATTTATTACATTTAGCGTCACCAAAAACATAAACGACGCTAAAAAAACTATAATAATAATAATAATTAATTATTATCAATTATAAATAATTGATAATATTTATGTGCATTACACGCATACACACACATATATATATTATTCTTTTCATCCTATAATAACAAACTGGTCATAATCTAGTGGTAACTATGTTACACCTCCAACTCTTGAGCTCAAGAGTTCAATTCACACTAGTTTCAATAATTTGTAGAATTATAAATGTGGATTATTATGTGGGCTTAAGCCTATCATTGGGTGATATTAGGATCTAATTGTGGGGCCCTACTCACGGTTGGTTAAGTGGGCTCTATGGTGGGTCCCACAATATATTTTATTCAGACAATTGCAAAAATTTTATTTCAAATATTTAGTGTCACCTAAGCTTAGTCGATGCTAAATATAATTATTGATAATTAGATATATTTTATTTTTTAAATAAATTTAGGGTCGCTGATTTGGCGACGCTAAATGTCAAAATTTAGTATCGATATTTTTTGTTGTCGATGCTAAAACCTTTCGCGGCCAGCTTTTAGTGTCGACTTTTAGCGTCGCTAGAGTTCGACGTCAAAATTTTTAGCGTCTACCTTTGAATACACTAAAAAGTTGTTTTCTTGTAGTGACTGACAATCACATTGTTTATTATTATTATTAATTGGGAAAATATCTATGCATTACCTCAGGTTTGGCGAAAGTACATGTAACCATCACGGATTTTTGATAATGATACTACATCACATGTGGTTTATGTTTTATATAAATGAGTTATTTTTCGTGAACGGTGTTAAGTGTTGGAAATTCTTCTCATATTCATAAAAGGATATTTATGTCTTTTGGATGCAATGGGGGCATGAGAGGGGTACAACCCTTTGGAGGGCTGCACCCTGTTGGGTTTTCTAGGTCAAACCAAGATCAATTAAGCAATGAAATGTGTGAATACAACAAAGTAAAGTAGCGGAAATACTCACTTTGATCGGTTGGATGTTGGCGGAGAGTTCAAAACTTTTGCCTTTGAGAAGTTGCTCCAAGCTTTTCCTATTGATGTATTCGACCCAGCCCCTTGTGTTGTGCTCTTCAAGCTCCAAGCTTTGAGTGTTGATTCCAAGCTCATAGATGGGTTTCCCTATCACATTTGAATGACTCCTTTGAGTGCTAG
The DNA here is from genome assembly GCA_019454045.1 of Zanthoxylum bungeanum. NCBI lineage: Eukaryota > Viridiplantae > Streptophyta > Magnoliopsida > Sapindales > Rutaceae > Zanthoxylum > Zanthoxylum bungeanum. The sequence continues at coordinate 215,965 of SKCR01015800.1, forward strand.
CTCTTGAAAAATTTGCAACAAATTTTCCAATTTCCCTTGGTGAGTTTCAACCAAGCCTTATGCCAAGAGAGTGAGAGTGGCGTGAATGAAGAAGAGAGGAAGAATGAGAGAAAAATGAGTTGACTTGTATTTGATTTCCAAAATCAAATTAATGATATACCAAAACCAATATTTGGTATATGTCAAAATTCTCACCAAATTGGAGTGTAAAACAAGTCATCACCCACCCACCAAATTCCATCACCATAAAGGTAAGTCAAATGACAAGTGATGTGACTTGTGATGTGACACGTGGGCCCCACTTGATTCAAAATTCGAGTGGGCCCGCAAACACTCCCGGGCTCGGGTTTGCTAATTCTGAATTAACGATTTTTTTGTTGCAACGTAATTAAATCAAATTTAATTAAATAATTTTACCCAGCAAAATTACTATTCACGTCACTAGCGAATTAATTCTAAATTAACTCGTTCGCCCGAATTAAAATCCAATTTTAATTCCGCGTCGAAATCTAATTTCGTTTAATATATCGAATATATTATTTTATCAATGAATTCCAAATTAATCGTTCTCTCTCTTTAAATAGTATTTTATCCCAGATAAAATATCTCCGTAATTAATCCTAGATTAATTTTCTCTCTCTAATAATTAATCCCAGATTAATTATGTTCGAGTGATACGTCATCGGTGAATCTTTAGGAAGCGACCCATGAGATCCCTGGATATGTTGGCAGTAAATCCGGTCGTCGGACTATCCGAACACGTATGTACCTAGTACCACGTTCTTACTGATTTACAAGACATGGTTGGCTTCTAGCAAAGCACCGTGCCTACCCAATTCTCCAGAAATATTCTTAATGGAATATATATAATCTGTATCAGGCGTAGTATACGTAGTATTGCGTATAGCGATCCAGTATCGAATGTCACATGCTAGGCCTGGGGCTAGAATTGTGTCTGCCCCGTACGAAGCATATATCGGATCTCTGGTAACTAGTCTCTATAATCGGATAAACATGACCTAGTAATATTATCTCGATGACTGTAGTACTAAAGAGTACTATTTTCGTATCCTGCGTGATCATCATCACCATATGACTGGAGTGATACTTCCATCTTGACATCACACCCAATACACTACGATTCTCAATATACCCAGAAGAGGCGTACACAGAACCTGTTAAAGCCTCAGACGACCAAAACCAAAGTATATTGATTGTCGCAAGTATTAGCGATGCAAGTCTTAGGTTAAGACCAAATACATCTACCTTGATTCGGACTTCCATAGACACATAATCATACTACCAATGGAATTCTGAGGGTTCTATCTAGAGCGAAGCTGTTTTCGTACCATCGGTAAACACAACCTCCTATTACACTTGCATGAGTATCCAATACCCAAATATATGAGAACTATGACATTATGCTCTCATAACACGCACAAGTGCAATACTAGTATATTCCATATTATCGATGTCCAATCTCGATAATACTACGACTAGGGATATTTTAATGATTAAACCTTAGTGGATTAATACTGTCTCATATCTTATTAATCTAGAACTAATCATATGGACTTTTATCATTTATATTTCCCGGTAACCCAATTACAAATGATAAAAGAGCAATTTCATTTGTCACATAGTTAATTTATACAACAACACCATGTTATGTACAAATAGCGATGCTATGGGTCATAATTATCCAACACACCCCACCTCAAGGGGTGCCTTATTGGCACCCTTCCATTCCTTATAAAAGAGGCATGTTATCCAACTACAAAAAAGACACAAAAAATCCGAGTTTGAGTCACTGTTTTTCTTTTGTTTTTGAGAGAGAGTTCCTCCAATTTCCTTGTTTATATACTTGTCAATGAGTGCTCCTTGGACAAGAAGCAACCAAGTTATCCTGTGAGAACATTGGCCAATTCGAATCCGTGAAGCACCTGTGACGGAGGCTAATAAGTTCTTAAGGATAGAGAAATCTCGACTTGGATTTGTCATTTCATTTACCTGGTTTTCTACAGTTTTTCAATTTCTTAGGGTTTATGCATGTTAGATCTATTTTCTGGTTTGATCTGTTTTGTTTGCATGTTATTTATTGTTTAATGACACTATTTGGACCACAATCTTAAGAACTTATTAGCACTAGTTTTGTTAGATAGTAATTCGCATGCTAGGTTAGAAATTTTCTGGAAAAATACGAACTGTGCATGAAAAACCCGTAGGGCGTTCGAACGCCCGATGAACGTAAAGGCTTAAATCTGAAATTTCGTAAGAACGTTCAAACGCGTATTCAAACGCCACTCGAACGCAAGCCTTCTGCCTAAGAACGTTCGAACACGTCCTAAACGCAACTCGGACGCAAACTTTTCTGGAATTATTCCGTTCGAATGCGTTTTAGAACGCTATACGAACGTGAACTCTCTGGAATCATTATGTTCAAACGCATTTTCGAACGCTATACGAACGTGAACTCTCTAGAAACACTTCGTTCGAACGCGTTATCAAATGCAACACGAACGTACACACACTGGACAGTCTCGTTCGAACGTAGATACGAATGCGACACTAACGAAATAGTCCTAGAACTGTTATAAACTACAAACTTAAATTAATATTAACTTAGTAAATTATATACTGTAACACATTAATCTTGGTAGTATAGATTTAAGTTATTATTAGGTTGTTCAATTATCACAAGTATACACATAGTGATAAAGTTGAAATTGATTGTGTGTTGCACACTTGGGTGAGAATTTAAAGTGTAATCGTACATAAGAAATTCCATCCAATCTTGATTGACACTTACACATATATCCACACATATCGTATATTATTTGTGAAATTGAAGAAGTGTAATTATGGGTTTGAATTTCTAAAAGATCCTATTGAAAAAGTGTTTAAAGAATATTCTGTCAAAAATGCGATAAAAGCCTAAGTGGTCAGGGATTTAAGTGGTTACTCTGGACCCCCCTCGTCCTCTGGGAATATTTGTTTATTCATTTTTCTAAAGAATCTTAGTTGAAATTCAAGGACTTGTGTTTATTGGAACCACCGTCTAATAGAACAACAAGTGGTTACCTATTATATCACTTTGAACAAGATCATTCGTTGATCGTTATGCAATTTATGTTTTGTAGACTAATTGACCCATGTTGGATTTTCTAGTTACAAATGGCTAGCGGAAACATCACAGTACCGGTCTCTCATGGAGAAAAGCCGGAGAAATTTGGTGGGATAAATTTCAAACAGTGGCATAGCAAAATACTGTTCTACCTGAAAACTCTCCAGTTGGCTAAATTTCTCAAAGATCCTCCGGGTTCTGTAGAGGGTGAATCAGAAATAGCCAAGGAAGAGCGAGAACAGACATGGATGTCTGGAGACTTCTTATGCAAGAACTACCTTTTGGATGGTCTTGACAATACCATGTACAATGTGTACCAAGGCATGACTTCTGCGAAGATTCTCCGGGAATCTCTCGAGAAGAAATACAAAACCGAGGATGCCGGACAAAAGAAATTTATCGTGGGTAGGTTCCTGGACTATAAGATGGTAGATTCAAGGACGGTGATGTCTCAGTTGGGTGAACTGCAGTTGATCATTCGTGAAATACTGGATGAGGGAATGAAACTCTGTGAGATGTTTCAAGTTGCCGCCATAATTGAAAAGTTTCCTCCATCATGGAAGGACTTCAGGAGATATCTGAAACACAAAAAGAAACAGATGAGCCTTGAAGACCTTAGTGTTCGATTGAGAATCGAGGAGGACAACAAGATGTCCGAGAAGGCCAGCTACAAGACTATGGAGTCTAAGGCCAACATCATTGAGGGTGTAAAGAGTAGCAAGAAGAGAAAGAACAGTGGAGCTGATTCTTCGAACAAGAAGTTCAAAGGGAAATGCTACAACTGTGGAAAAAGCGGTCATATGTCAAAGGACTGCAGAAACAAGAAGTCTCAGGACAAGGGTAAGAAAAAGAAAAATGAGGCCCATGTCACTGAAGGTGAGCAGCTGACTGATGAGATCTCAGATATGGAACTATCAGCAGTGGTAACCAAAGCCAACATAGTTGGGAATCCGAGAGAATGGTGGGTAGACACTGGGGCTACTCGTCATATCTGTGCAGATAGCAAGATGTTTTCCTTGTATCAGAAGGTCGATAGCGGTGATCATCTGACAATGGGAAACTCGTCTACCTCTCAGGTGGTTGGACAAGGCACAATGGTTCTGAAGATGACATCCGGAAAGGAGCTAACATTGAAGAATGTACTGCATGTTCCAGATATTCGGAAGAACATGGTCTCGGGCTCTCTTCTTAGTAAGGCTGATTTTAAGCTTGTGTTTGTTTCTGATAAGTTTGTAATGACTAAGAATGATATGTATGTAGGAAAATGATACTTAACTGAGGGCCTTTTCAAGCTAAATATAATGACTTTCAATCGTGCTATTAATAAAGCTAGTACTTCTGCTTATATTATTGAGTCACAAAATATATGGCATGGGAGGTTAGGATATGTTAATTATGATACCATGCGTAAATTAATTAACATGGACCTTATACCTAAATTTGCAATTGATAGCCAACATAAGTGTGAGGCATGCGTTGAAGAAAAAATGCATAGAACATCATTTCATTCTATAGAACGTAGTTCTGAACCTTTAGAGCTTGTACACACTGACGTGTGTGACATGAATATTGTGCAAACACGAGGCGGTAAAAAATATTTTGTCACTTTTATCGATGACAGCACAAGATTCTGTTATGTGTACAAACTGAGGAGCAAAGCTGAAGCGATTGAGAGCTTCGTACACTATAAAAATGAAGTTGAAAATCAACTTGGCAAGAAAATCAAAAGAATCAGGAGTGATAGAGATGGTGAATACGTTTCACCATTCGGTGAATATTGCTATGTGCATAGAATTATTCACGAAACCACTGCTCTTTATTCTTATCAACAGAACGGAATTGCGGAGCGCAAAAACCAAACGTTGAAGGAAATGATGAACTCCATGTTGACGAGTTCGGGTTTACCCCATAACTTGTGGGGGTAACCTTGTTTTCCGTGAACTACGTTCTAAACAAGCTTCCTCACATAAGATTGGACAAAACACCATATGAGTTGTGGAAAGGTTTCGTACCTTCCTACAAATACCTAAAAGTGTGGGGGTGTCTTGTCAAAGTAATGGTTCCTAAACCGAAGAAGGTTAGAATATGACCCAAAACTGTTGATTGTATATTCATTGGATATGCTCGCAATAATAGTGCGTATCGATTCTTGTTACACAAGTCTGAGATTCCTGACATCAATCCGAATATGATAATTGAGTCAATGAATGCGATATTTTTTGAAGAGACGTTTCCTTGTAAGGAAAGATAAAGAACATAGTCTCTCAAAAGAACAGCTGACACTGTCGAGGACAGTGATCAGGTTGACCAAGAATCAGATCAACGTGTAAATGTTGAGACAATCAAGCCTAGACGTAGCAAAAGAGCTAGAACGTCTAAGTCGTTTGGTCCCGATTTTCTGATATACTTGTTAGAAAATGAGCCTCAAAGCTATAAAAAAAATATGTTTTCTCCGGAGGCACCTCTTTGGAAAGAGGCTATTAACAGTGAGATTGATTCAATCCTACAGAACCATACTTGGGAGTTGGTTGATCTTCCACCAGGTTGTAAGCCACTAGGCTACAAATGGATATTCAAAAGGAAGATGAAAACGGATGGATCAATAGATAAGTACAATGCAAGACTTGTCATAAAAGATTATAGACAAAAGAAAGACCTTGATTACTTTGACACCTATTAACCAGTGACTCGTATCACATCAATAAGAATGTTCATAGCTATAGCAGCTATATTTGGTCTTGAAATACATCAAATGGATGTAAAGACGGCATTCTTGAATGGTGAATTGGATGAAGAGATTTACATAGAACAACCAGAAGGGTTTAGTGTTCCTGGACAAGAACAGAAGGTGTGCAAACTTGTAAAATCCTTGTACGGATTAAAACAAGCACCTAAACAATGACATGAGAAATTTGACAAAGAAATGTTGTCAAGTGGGTTCAAAACCAATGAGTGTGATAAGTGTGTGTACACCAAATCAACTCAAAAATGATATGTCATTGTGTGTCTCTATGTAGACGATATGCTGATAATTGGTAGTAATCATGAAATGATTCAGTCTACCAAAAACGTGTTATCCAGCAGATTTGATATGAAAGATATGGGAATAGGTGATGTGATCCTAGGAATTAAAATTTTTAGGACATCAGACGAATATATAATATCTCAGACTCATTATATTGAGAAGATACTTGATAAATATATCAAATGGGATCTAAATGTGGCTAGAACCCATGTAGACCTAACTCTTCATCTATCAAAGAATAATGGTTCAAGCGTATCACAATTAGAGTATTCGAGAATCATCGGAAGTCTGATGTATCTCACGAATTGCACACGACCTGATATCGCTCAAGCTGTGAACCTGCGTAGCAGATATACGAGCAATCCAGGACATAACCACTGGAAAGCCATAGTAAGAGTTTTGAGGTATCTGAGATAAACTTCAAAATATGGGCTACATTACGAGAGATATTCTGCTGTACTAGAGGGATACAACGATGCTAACTGGATATCTGATACGGTGGATTCCAAATCTACGAGTGGATTTTTTTTCACACTTGGTAATACAGCCGTGTCATGGAAATCCTCGAGGTAAACATGTATTGCCCGGTCTACTATGGAATCAGAGTTCATAGTGTTAGACAAAACAGCAGAAGAAGCAGAATGGCTTAGAAACATCCTGAAGGATATTCATAGTTAGCCCAAACCGGTGCCAGCGATTAACATACATTGTGATAGCCAATCGGCTATTGGGAGAGCCCAAAATATAATGTATAATGGTAAGTCTCGACACATACGTCAGAGACATAATACCATACGTCAACTGCTCTCAAGTGGCATAATAACAATCAATTATGTTAAGTCGAAGGAAAACCTAGCGGATCCACTAACTAAAGGTTTACCTCAAGAGAAAGTTGAGAAGTCATCGAGGGGAATGGGCTTGAAGCCTATAAATTAAGAATTATCATTGTGGAAACCCAACCTAGCTGACAGGAGATCCCAAGATCTAGGTTCAAAAGGGACAACTGAAATTTTATGTAATTCAAAACAAGCACTGAAGAGTTTTGTACTTTTTCCCATTCCGATAATGACGCTGAGTGCTGTCTGTCATTGGTTAGGATAAGCTAATGCTTTTAATGATCACTATATTAGGAGATGAGTCCTAATGAGGGTAAAGACAGATTACCTATTGATAATAGATCACCTATTTCAAGTAAGAAGTGAGGCCGCTTCCATGGGAACCTTGAAAGGCGGGTTACCCTAAAGTACTTGATGAATCCAGGACCGTTGTTCAGGGCCAAAATGAACACAATCGTAGAATGGGAAAATGGTCAAATTAAAGCTGTGTGTTGGCAATTGTCTTGGTTTACACCAACGACATAACAGTTCAAGACTATGGGTCATTGGTTTGCCAAGTAAATCCGATTGTCATTCACTAGGACATGTTCAAGGCGAAAGCTACCTATTTCGATGCAGCTTTAGTTCATGGTAACTTTCTCAAGTGTCTACATGAATATTTGAAGAATTGTGGGGGATTGTTGCAAATTCTTCTCATATTCATAAAAGGATATTTATGTCTTTTGAATGCAATGGGGGCATGAGAGGGGTACAATCATTTAGAGGGTTACACCCCACCCTAAAGGGTGCCCTATTGGCACCCTTCCATGCCTTATAAAAGAGGCATGTTATCCAACTACAAAAAAGACACAGAAAATCCGAGTTTGAGTCACTGTTTTTCTTTTGTTTTTGAGAGAGAGTTCCTCCAATTTCCTTGTTCATATATTTGTCAAGGAGTGCTCCTTGGACAAGAAGCAACCAAGTTATCCTGGGAGAACATTGGCCAATTCGAATCTGTAAAGAACTTGTGACAGAGGCTAATAAGTTCTTAAGGACAGAGAAATCTCGACTTGGATTTGTCATTTCATTTACCAGCTTTTCTACAATTTTTCAATTTTTTAGGATTTATGCATGTTAGATCTATTTTCTAGTTTGATCTGTTTTTTTTTTGCATGTTATTTATTGTTTAATGACACTATTTGGACCACATTAAGTGAATGATGATGTCAGAATGACATTATTATTAAATCAATATATTGTAGTACCTTATTAATACAAAATAGAAAGGTTACGAGGTAAAGTGATATCATTAGAATTCTTTAGTGGTGTAAATATAATCTCCAAAAAAAATTAATTATAATTATAATAATATTCAATTTAATAATAATTCATATAATTATATATAATAAATTCATATTATTATTGAATTGCAAACACACAAAATTTAACATCTCAAACCTCTCATTTTTTTGTGCTAGTGTGATGACTGTTCTTGTGGTGCTATTTCTGATGGCTGTGAAGGCAGGGCTGTTGCCAATGGAGCGAGATAGCTTTGACAGGCGTGCGTCTGTGTGGCGACTAGTGAGAAATCTGGGAAGCATATATGTGCATCTATTTAGATCCCCTAAACCATTATATTTTGGCAGTGTTTCTTTATTGTCAGTAATTTCATTTATTATTTTATAATGAAAACTAATTTCCTTAGTGAAATAGCACCACCAGAACAGTCATCACGCTACCATAAAAAATGAAAAGTTTGAAGAGTTAAATTTTGTGTGTTTTCAATAACAATAATATGAATTTATGTCCCCAAGGGGCATGGCTTGGTGTTGTAGTGCTCAGGATCTCACCTTGAGGTCTTGGGTTCAAATCCAGGGAGTGTGTTTCTTGTAAGAGTCTGAGATAGTCGGGGATTTTATATGCTCCGCTTAAGCCCGGAATGTGTGGTTTGGCGGTGAGGTTTCCAACGATTTCAAAAAAAAAAGTAATATGAATTTGTAATATATAATTATATGAATTATTATTAAATTAAAATTATTGTAATAACTATTTGTTATTTATTTATTAGAGATTATCTTTGTACCGCTAAGAAATTCTGATAATGTCACTACTTAATAACCTTTTGATTTTGTATTAAAAAGCCACTACAATAAAATAATTTGACAAAAATATCCTTCTGTCGTCATCATCCACTTAACACAATTAATGAAAAAGTGACTCATTATTAATACAAAACACAAACAAAAGGTGGTGCAATATCATTATCAGAAATTTGTGATGATTATATGTATTTTTCCCAAACCTGATATGATGCGGAGATAATTTTTCTTATTAATTTTACTTTTGTTTAGATCATGATTTCATGAACTTCCTCTTTCACTATTTGATTTGATTTGATTTGTATGGACAATATTGTATAATTATCTTGCTTTTTCTCTTGCTAATGTTGGCCCATATGTTTAATCTTTAAGGGGTGCCATTGGTGGTTCATGGAAATTTTTGTGCTACTAGATAAATAATAATCTTGTTTGCCAAAAAAAAAAAATTGTATTTAATCTTATTAGTTGAAATTCATAATTATAATCTCTAAAAAATTATCTAGTTAGAAATTATTACTGAGAAAGCTTATATTAAGACTAATTATCCGCTTTAAGTATTAGAGAGATCCAAACTCTGTATTTTCCTCACAATTTTATTTTTTAAAGAAGTTTCTCTAATTAAGTGAGGCGACTCAAAACCGTGCCATCAAAAGATGTAATGGAGAAAGGACCGTAACTGTTGCAATGGAGATCTGTAATGGTGCACGTGTAAGAGGGTTAGCGACAATTGCATAGAAATGCATGAACTCATTTGTCAGAATATCAAACTTTACAGACACGATTGAAAGCCTCTTTCCATTTGATTTCACCCACAATTTTGTCTTATAATTCCGTCCTTCTTGTTCATGTTGCTCTCTTCCATTATACATACTTTTTAATTAATTTTGTTTTAGTTTTTATCAATATTTTATAAGTCATTATGTAATTTTTGTACATTCTAGTTATTTATTTATTATATTCAAAGATGAGGAAATGTACTAATCGATGAATGTTTTAGACCAATTAATGTATGCTAATATGCACGTGTTGATTTATCAATTATATATTGATTCTAAAAATGTTTTATCATATATAATAACAAGTCAAGAATGTAGAGTCAACAAGTTTGCTAATGTAGATTGAATTAAACTAAACCATTATATATATATATATATATATATATTATATATATATATATATTATATATATATATATTTGAAATCGTTGGAAAACCTACCGTCAAACCATCCCTTCTGGGTTTAAACGGAGTAGATAAAACCCCCAACAGTCTCAATCTCTTAAAAAAAACGCACTCACTAGATTCGAACCCAGAACCTTAAGGTAAGATCCTGATCTCTACATCACCAAGCCAATTGGGACAATTAAACTAAAACAGTTATACATCAACAAGTTTTCTCATATTATATTCTATTTATAGACAATCCATCTCCAACTTATTTAGTATTAATGGACAAAGATTGAGACTTTAAACTTTTTTAATTTATGTTGCTATAGACGGATAACTAATTTCTTATGAGTTAAGAACAAATATTCAAATTGCGTCTTCAGTCATGATGTGTCATACCACTTGCTCCCTGTGGTTTGGTGGCAAAATAACTTACAATTTGATTATCAGGTCTTAAGTTCGAGTTTAGGGGATACATTTCTTGTAAGAACCTCTCGGATCAGATGATTTGACGTCGAAATTTCCAACGTTTCAAAAAAAAGTATCGTACCACTTATCTTCTTTTGTTCCATATTTTTTTAATAATCTCAACTAAATTCCTCCTAATCCAGTGTAAATGAGATTTAAACCATAAAATCCTAACTTAAATTTATATAAGTATAATGTTAGTTTTGCAATTAAAGTAATTTTCTTTTCAATTGGTCATAAATAATATTATATTAACTTTCAAAATGTGTTATATTGCGGAGTAATAATTAAAAAAAGAAAAAATAATAATAAAATGGAAAGAACCGTTTGAATATAGGCCGATAATTCATTGAGGACATGGGTACGAAAACTTGCATAGCCCAATGCCCAACTATTAGTCATAGGCTTAGGCTAAATTTGTTCTTCTTAGAACACGCGTTTTACCGCTATGCCTATGATGTCGGGGATCACGATATTATTAGGCTTGCAACTCGTAGAGAGTACAGATAGGACACGGGGGACTAACCGGAAAATAGATGAGTCACCAATAGTATGAGACACTGTGAATGATTTAAGGTCGCACTACACCCATCACAAGGTCCGACCTTAAACTCCATTGGGTTCAGAATGGTCTCTTACTGATGCCAGTATAATGTTCAGATTCAAAAGAGGATCCACATGTCTTATAATGCAAGAATCATGCAACAACAATTTATATAGCATACATGGCGCAATCGTAATAAAAAGAATGATAAAGGAATAAAATACAAAATTACAAAATGTCCAGAAATTGTCAAAGCAATAATAAAATGTGAATTAAACGTACGAAGTCGGGCTGTATAAATTTTTTTATGCAATTAAAGTATGGTCGGATATATAATGTTATGTCCGGCCGGACATGCTGGATGTCTGGCCTAATTTGTTATGTAAATCAGAAAGATTAGAAATGTAAAATTATATCCATATGACACCCATGACAACATCATAAGAAATTAACGTAACAATATAGAAGCATGATGATAAATATAGATACAAGACCGCACACGTCCGTTTTCGTGTGGTACGTGGACTTGTATCCAGAGTGAAAATCATACTATCGTCTATTCAGAGTCGGTTATAGAATCTATGTCTGGATTTCTATTCTAAATACCACAGAACACAAATGACCATATGTAGCTAATTGAATGTTAGATTTTCTATGTGTCGATTATATGTACAACTGGACATACAGAATATCCGACCGAATATGCGATGTCATTTTAGTAAACTAAAAAATAAAAAAATGAAGGTTTGGGGCCCTCAAGTAGTACCTCAAGCGTTACTCAGCTCTGAGAATACCTCTGAAAGTTTTAGGATTGATGTCGGATCTTTTGCTGGAGTAAATGGGTTGTTAATATTTTTTTACTTTCCAAGAAGAAGTCTCTTATTTGTGTATTTTGATCCCATTTTTATAGTGTATAGGGTTTGGTTAACAAGGAAAAGATCTCTATATGCAGGAAATAGATTAAAAAGGAAAGTAAGTTATTACGAAAATTGGCTAAGAAGGAAAGATATCGAATCTTTCTACAAAACTGGAAACCCGACGCATATCCGGCTAGACTTGATGTATGTCCGATCAGATATTATGGTTTATGTCCGTCCCGGATTTTGGTTGTTCTCTTGGATCTACCGTGGTTTCTTTCCCTTCTAGCATCAAACCTTACAACTTTCCCAAACTTTTCAGATGTGTTCCTATAAGAGACTCATAATCGGATTATGCGTAAAAATATAATGTCTATACTACCCTTATTGTATCTTGATCAAGAATCAAGATCTTTAAGCACTGCAGCTCGTACCAACAATAATGATGACATAAAATACTTATCAAGACTCAACAAGATCCTCAACAACTCAATTGCAAAATTTATTGACAGAAAGATTAAGAAACACAAAGAAAAATGAATAAGGAAAGATTAACAAGTGTTGGCTCTCTGAAAAATTTGGTGTTGTGTGCATGCATGCAAGAGAAGCGGATTCTCGAAGTTTGGAATTTAACTGCTAATTGTGAAACTGGTCCTATAAAGTTTGAAAAGTGATGAACAATTAAATTCTAGCAAGATGCTGTAAAATAAATGAACATTGAATTGAAAGTTACTAAAATTGAAATTTACTGGGAAATGAATTTTTACTATCATTAAACTCTAAATACAGAGGAAGTCTACTAAATTTAAAGTTTGATCAGATTGCAACTACATAGAGTTTGAGTGAAATTTAACTATTGGAAATTGATGCATAAAGACATATTGGATTTTTTGGATTGTTGTTGTTGTGATGATGATTGTTGGTCTCTTTGAATTGATGTCCTTGTATTTATAATCCTCCTTCTTAGTTGTACCTCCACGTTCCTGCAAATATCACATTTTGGAAACCATCATCATGTCCTTCAATTACCCAATTTTCTACTTGTTCCTTATGTCATGCAACTGTTATTCTTCCACTTGACCTCTTGCTGCTCACGTCTTGCTTTTGTTGGAGAAAATTATGGAAAAAATCCACATACGATTAATTTTGAGGCATCCGAATTTGGGCTAGCATTGATCCTTGATTTCCTAGGCTTGGGCCGAATTCAGTTGTGCTTGCAATAGGTTTGATTTGAATAATTTGGGTGCAAATAATGCTCAATGCATGTTTTTAACCCAGAGGGCGAATTAGCATGTATAAAGTACTAATGCTTTCATAGCTATTCATTTCTATCTCTTGTCATTTGAATTTAAAATCTTAAAAACCCAAAATACCCATTCTTCACCAACTCCAAAATTTTCAAATTCCAACCTATCCAATAAATAAGCCATAAAAGTCAAATCACTATTTCCAACAAAAGCCACCGACCATAAATTTTACCATTGTCTCTTTGTCTTAATTTTCTATAAGCCTTTCCTAGCCATAAATTCATTTACATCAAATATTTATTCAGCAAAGGCACATTCTTCTTTTTCCAATAACTTCAAGAGACATAAACCATCAAAATCCCCAATTTCTTTAACATTTACAAACTCATCTATGGCATCATCGAGAACAATAGAAATTACAGCACCCACATATTCTTACGCCACCACCATCTATGGTTGTTCTTCATTCCTTCCACTAAGTTTTCACCAATTTTACTGTAAAGTTTGGTAATTTTTCTTGTCAGAGGAATTCTGTAACATATTGGAGGAATTGTGATTATGGATGTGTTTGTGATGTGAGAATGTATTTCTGGCTAATATTTGGGAGTTTGAGAATGTTGGAGGAATCATGCAGAAAATTGGAGGGATGGTGAAATTATTAGAGGAATCATGATTTTCAATTTCCTGCAGAATATTGGAGGAAATCATGGAAGAATTGAAGGAAATCCTCCACAAATTTGAGGACGTCATGTATTTTTCTTTTAAATGTGGAGAAAATGACCTCAAAGTTAGAGGAATTCATTCCTCAAATCATCTGAGGATATTACTGTACCATTTTTTAAAATCCCATTTGTAACAAGCCATATGTTGGCTCATTATTCATGACGAAGTGGCCAATAGGCCAAACTTGACTACATGTCTTTTTAAAAAAAAAAAAAATTTAAGCCATGATGGTGGCTTAGTGGCTTACCATGAAGAAATTTAAAACTAGGCAAAGAGGAATATGGAATATACTTCTATTGGTGTACTTTTAGTGAAGCTCTACTTCCAAATTTTATAGCCAATAGGAATTTCCTCTCAACACTTTGAGGATTCTGAACGGCTCTTCCCAATTATCCTCTTTTGGAACATGCTGGAATGTCATTTCTTCCAAAAATTACAGGATCTATATGGCAGTTGTGAAATAGGAAGCTCATGAAAAGCTGTTGCACTTGTATTCTTCTGCTACTTGTTTCAGCACCATTTACGAATCTCCTTTGATCACGATATTTTCTGCTCCCAATTCCTTGAGGACTGCCAGCCCAATTATGAGTGCCTCATATTTTGCCTGATTATTAGTACATTCAAACTCTAAATTGAAGGATAATGCTATTTTAGATCCCGTATGAGGAGTAATGAAAATTCTTACTCTTATTGAGTTTTCAGTACCAAAGCCATCAAATTGAAGGCTCCATGGAGCCTTTTCAATTCTGTACACCTGAAGTTCCGATCCTACTCAATTTTTTCCAAAGGATGTCAAAATCTCCAAAACTCAAAGTTTCTTTTTCTGAACTGATGAGGAATTGTATCAGTAAAAAAATTATCAATGATATGACCTTTTGTATGCAAAAGAGAATTTTTCAAATCTTTCCCTCAATTTCTAAAAAATCCAAAGATAGCCCCAAATCCTAATTTAAGTCAACAAGATTTCAAATCCCTAAAATTAAAACAAGTCCTAATTAAGGTAGACTCCTCTGTGTCACACACTTCAGTCTAATAAATCATCTCGCAGAAGCCAGAAGCAATTCCTAACCGAAACCAGCTTAGAGGCTACTTTGTGCGCTCTTCCTCGATCAACTGTGGCTCCGTCAGGCTTGTCTTCGGCTCCATCAAGGTTTTTTTTTTTTTTTCCAATTTTGTGCATGTAACATTCTTGATTGTAACTCATACGATTTTGACTTGTGATATTCTTGTTAGGAATAGATTTGGCATTATGAATGCGGCTATTGGCATGCTATTCCTGCCACTTTCTTCTTTCATTTTTTTTTTTTGGAATTTTCTCCATCATACTGGAGGAAATCATGAAAAAACTAGAGAGATCCATGTATTTTTCTTTTTCCTCTACAGAAAACAAAGAAACGTTAATGGATTCTGTTAAATTCTCAGGACCTCTTGCTCATTCTTCATGGCAGGATAGGTGTTGGCTCTGAAGAATTACCGAGGAGCCATTAAGAACTATGGGTCTAAAAGTCTGAGCGTATCATGAAATATTTTCAGTATTTTTTTGCATAAACAAGTCATATCATGATTAGTTTCTTTATTTATACTTAAAGTGGTCAGTTGGCCTAACTTTACAGCAAGTTAAGAAATGAACAAATATATGATACAACTATGTAGATGGCCACTGTGCTCAAAATATTAAAAAAATAAAGAAAAGATAACAGGTAAATGGAGAGAGCTTGGTTTACCACAAATTGGAATACTATTCTTTTTGCAACCTAATATTTTACGATTTAGATAGACTTCTTTTCCTCTTTATCCTCCAAGTGAAAATGAGCGGGAGGTGTAATTTTTGCATTTCCTATTGTCTTTTCCTCATTTTCCTTATGAGAGTTTAATGGTGGAGTCGAACTTGTTGTGGTGCAATCAACATGAATAAGAATTCCTCATACCATGAAGCTCCTTTATGTAAGCTCTTTCATCCTACCATCCGAGCTCTCTATTGATTCTTGATCCTCGGTAGATTTCCCGTAAAATTTTGACTTGGCTTTCATAGGCTTCTGCGTTATCTCCTCATTTTTCTTTAGAGTAGTCTTTTAGCGTAAGTGTCTTCTCTTCTAAGTTTAGGAAAGTTTCGTAGGAAATTTTTTTATGCTCCACCCTATGCCATTGGTTGCTTGCCATGACCTTTAGAAGAGTCACGAATTTCGACTGTAAGTAAAGGCAGGAAGTGAATGGCCTCTTGGAGGAAACCAAGTTCTGGTTGTCTATTCTTCATAAGACTCCATCCTACTTTATCTTCCTACACTAAATACTTTTTGGGAACCCAAACCTTGCGGATCATCCTCCCTGGATAGCTTTATGCAGTCTTTCCTCTTTATCTCCTTTTGGCATCAGACAAGTCCTGCAAGTTTAAAAATTACAATATTGACAAATTTCATTGGAGGAATAATTCTATTTTCCTCTGAAAACTTTAATATATCTTTATTGATCATGTCCTGCACAATATTTTTAAATTCCCAGTAAGAAATAATTGTACGATTGCAGAAACTGTGATACTTACAACGTATTTGTGGAGGATTTCTTCGGTTGACAATTGAAGGAATGCCCCATAAGTCCACTCATACATGCACTCCCTCTTCATAAATTGTAGGATGGGTGGTTGGATTGGTGCCAACGAATTATTGTGGAACCATAGAAGACATAGGTCTGTCATAGTCAAATTGGAAGTCATTGGTGGCAGGAATCCTTACAAATCCTCATTTTTTTTTTTCCTTTTCTTCTGATAATGAGGATTTCCTTTGTTGAGATTTGGAGGAATGCTCCACGGGTACATTCCTGCGTGTTTTTTTCTTCATAATTTGCAAAAATAGTGTTCAGATTTGAGGCTCCAATGAATTATTGTGGAGCCATAGGCCTGCCATTATCGAAATGATGGCCATCGACATGGGGAATCCTAGTAAATCCTCAAACTTCCTCCTTCATGTGAGGAGTCTGATATCTTTCCTCCACTAGAAGAGAATGAGAAGGGTGAGGATCTGGTACATAAGGAGATGATATACCATGTGTCTCATGAGATCCTCCAGAGGATTGCCTCCCCGAAGTTCCTCCTGTCTTGTTGGCCTAGAAATCGCTTACTGGCCTTCAATCCTCTCGTTCCTGAAGTTAGAAGTTTTCTCATATATGTGTTGTTTCATTCTCTCTAGAGTCTTCAAGATTTTTCATGGCTCTTCGTCATTACATCTTGGCTTGCCTCCATCCTCCTGGATATTATGTCTGCAAAAGTAATCAGATCAATAATGAAATTTTTAGGTGGACTTGTATCACCGGAGGCTGTTAGTGTCCTACACATGCCATAAGATCACTAAGATGATTTGTGTGTGAATACATCAAGAAGTTTGCGGAAAAAACTTACAATGATCGGATGAGATTCAAAACTTTTATATGGATGTGTGTAAGCTCCAAGCTTTTTTTTTGCATTCCAAACTCAAGGGTGAGTTTCCCTATCACCTCACAAGACTCCTTTAAGTGCTAGCTTTTAAGATTTTCGAAGAAAAATCAATGGAGAGGAAAGGCAAGTCACGCCCAAAGAGAGAGAATGAGGAATAGTGATTTTCAAGTTTTCAAAAACTTGTATAAAAAATTGTGTAATGTGTTATTAAAGTCCAACCTTTAATGTTGCCAACCACTTCCATCACAAAAGTGACATATGATGTAAGTAAAGTGGGTCTCACCACTTTAAAATTCAAAATTTGGTTGGTTTACACAACACATTAGGCCCGGTTCGTTTAATCCGACTAAACAAATTTTCTGTCGTGACGTAATTAAATCCAATTTAATTAAATAATAATACATCGCAAAATTATTACGAAAGTCGCTTGCGAATTAATTCCAAATTAATTCGTTCGCTAGAATTAAAATCCAATTTAATTCCGCATTGAAATCCAATTTCAATTAATACATCTAATATATTATTTTAGCCCAAATAAATAAATAAAATAGAAAAATCCAATTTAACTATTAAATTTATTTTACCGATTAATTCCTAATTAATCGCGTTATTTCTTCTAGACGAATTTAATCTCAGATAAATTCTTGACATAATTAATCTCAGATTAATTTTCTGTCTCATAATTAATCCCAGATTAATTCTTGCCGTAAATAATCCCAGATTAATTTTCTCTCTCATAATTAATCCCAGATTAATTCTGTTCGAGTCAAATGTAATCGGTGAATCTTTAGGAAGCGACCCAAGAGATCCCTGGATATGTTGGCAGTAAATACATCATCGGACTATCCGAATATGTGCATACCCCGTACCACGTTCTTACCGATTTACAAGATGGAATATATATAATATGTATCAGGCGAAGTATACAATGTATTGCGTATTACGATCCAGTATCAGATGTCACATGTTAGGCCTAGGGCTGGAATTGTGTCTACCCCGTACGAAGCACATATCGGATCACTAGCAACTAGTCTCTATAATCGGATAATCATGACTTAGTCATACTATCCCGATAACTGCAGTATTTAAGAGTACCAGTTCTGTATCGTACGTGATCATCATCTCCATATGACTGAAGTGATACTCCCATCTTGACATCACACCCAATACACTATGATTCTCAGTATACCCAGAAGAGGCGTACACAGAACCTGTTAAAGCTCTGGACGACCAAAACCAAAGCATATTGATTGTCGCAAGTATTAGCGATGCAAATCTCAGGTTAAGACCATATACACCTACCCTGATTCGGATTCCCATAGACACATAGTCATACTACCAATGGGATTCCGAGGGGTCTATCCAGAGCGAAGCTGTTCCCGGTCCAACGGCTAACAGAACCTCCTATCACACTTGCATAAGTATCAAATACTTAAATATATGAGAACTATGCCGTTTCACTTCCATAACGCGCACAAGTGCAATACTAGCCTATTCCGCATTATCGATGTCCAGTCTCGATAATACTACGACTAGAGATATTTAATGATTAAACCTTTCGTGGATTAATATTGTCTCATATCTTATTAATCTGGTTCTAATCATATGGACTTTTATCATTTATATATCCAAGTAATCCAATTACAAAATGATAAAATAGCAATTTCCTTTGTCACATAGTTAATTTGTACAAAGAACACCATGCCTTTTACAAATAGTGATACTATGGGTCATAAGTGTCCAACAATCTCCCACTTGGCCTATAGCCAATCACTCAAGTATACAATACTTGAACTATGTACGGGTCGCTCATCCTTATGCTGAGATATCGCTTTCGCCAGCGGATATGCAAGGTTATCATCTGATGCGATCTTGACATCGCCACGATGTATGATCTTATGAATTAGATGAAACCGTCTAAGTACATACTTGGATCATTGATGAGACCGTGGTTCCTTAGCCTGTGCTGTAGCCCAGCTCAACTACTAACAGAACTACTCCTAATCCAATTAGGAATTTTATAGATCCAAAATGCTTCTTTTGCTGCCTCAGCCGCCGTAATGTACTACGCTTTTGTTGTTAAATCGACAACAGTGTCTTGCTTGGAAGATTTCCAACTCACTGTTCCGTTGTTCAAACAAAATATTTACCCTGATTACGACTTACAGTCGTTTTTATCGGTTTGGAAACTTGCATCGGTGAACCCAGTCACCTCAAGTTCTCAATCTCCATAAATTAAGAAAGCATCATTAGTTTCTCTAAGATACTTAAGGATGTTCTTAACATCAATCCAGTGACCATCACCCGGATCGGCCTGATTGTGACTCCACATGCCCAAAGCATATGAGACATCAGGTCGCGTACATGTCTTTCAATGTATGAGTTCTCGGAGAGTGCCAACAACTTTTAGATCTATCCCAATAGATCTTTATTCCTAGAATAAAGGTTGTATCTCCCAAGTTTTCATGGAGAATTTTAATGAAAGCCAAGCTTTTACCGATTTAAATATGGGAATGTTATTGCTAAGAAGCAATACATCATTAACGTATAGGACAATCATTGTCAGTGCGCTCCCACTAACCTTCTTATATACACAAGAATCATCATCGTTTTGAATGAAACCATATACCATTATGATCTCATCAAAACGTTGGTTCCAAGAACGCAATGTTTGCTTCAATCCATAAATGGATCAATTTAACTTGTAAACCTTGTTTGCATGTTTTGGAACGATAAAACCGTCAGGGTGTTCTATATAAACATCCTCCAAAAGGTTTCCGTTAAGGAAAGCAGTTTTTATGTCCATCTGCCATATTTCATAATCAAAATATGCAGCATTAGCAAGCATTATCCGAATGGATTTAATCATGGCAACGGGTAAAAGGTTTCATCGTAATCAACACCATGTTGATGACGATACCCTTTCGCTACAAGCCTAGCTTTGTACGTTTGTTTGTTGCCATCCATGTCTGTCTTCACCATGAAGACTCATTTGCTACCAATAGGCACAATGCCTTCTGATACATCAACAAGTGTCCAAACTTGGTTGTATACATGGAATCCATTTCGGACTTTATGGCACCTTGCCATATAGCGGAGTCGATACCTTATATCGCTACCTCATACGTAGCCGGCTCATTATCCTCAATAATACTAATGTCTACGTGAGGTGAGATAAGAAACCCATACCTCTTAAGTTATTTTCTGACTCTCTCTGACCTACGCGGTTCTTGTGTATTAGAAGATTGTGGAACAGTCTCATCCCTGATGAACTATTTGTGTTCCGTCAGGGATCGGTGCGAGGAACAATATTACTCTGATTTTCATCGAGTTTTACTTTCCTCCCACTTGCCATTGCATTTAGGAATTCCTCTAAGGAAAACCACATGGAGAGCAACAAATGCATTGTTCTCTTGTGGGTTGTATAAGTAATATACTTTGGTTTCCCTAGGAAAACATACATATAGGCACTTATCCGATTTGGGTTCTAGTTTGGCATCATCCAAACGTTTAATATATGCCCAGCATCCCCAAATCTTCAGGAATGAGAAACCCGGTTTCTATCCTGTCCATATTTCATATGGAGTCTATCCAATAGATTTTGACGGAACCTTATTCAAAATAAGTATTGCATTGTTCAATGCGTATCCCCCAAAGGAAATTGATAGCTCAGTGCGACTCATTTTTGACTTTACCATGTCCAACAAAGTTCGGTTTCTCCGTTCGGACACACCACTCAATTGAGGTGTTCCGGGAGGAGTCCACTGTGAAATAATACCATACTCTTTCAATTAATCAAGAAACTTATTGCTTAAATATTCTCCACCACGGTCCGACCGTAATGTTGTAATACTTTTACCAGTTTGTTTTTCTTTACTTCGTGTCGAAACTCTTTGAATTTATCAAAAGTTTCTGACTTTTGTTTCATAAGATACACATAACCATAACGCGATGCAACATCCATAAAGGTTACGAAGTATTCATATCCACCTCTAGCCTGACTAGATATGGGCCCACTACGTCACCATGAACGAGGGCTAACAACTCGGTGGCACATACACCTTTACTACTAAAACGCGTTTTAAACACTTTGCCTAATAAATAAGATTCGCAGACATTATATGAATTATGATCAAATCCGTCCAAGTATCCATTCTTCCAAAGAGTGGATATATGAGTCTTGTTAATGTATCCCAGACAACAATGCCACTAATAAGTCTCATCTGATTTACTCAGTTTGAGCCTTTTGTTTGTCATGTTATATGTTTGAGATTCATTTATATTCGAAATATAAATACTGTTATTCACATCTAATGTGTATATCTCAATATCATCTTTATAAACAAAACACCCAATGTTCTGGAACATAAAGGTATACCCGCAACGAGTTAAACTAGATATAGAGATAATGTTTCTAGTCAAACTAGGTATATTATAACAGTTTCCTAATTAAGTACATGCCCAAATGGCAGTTCCAAAAATTAGGTTCCCACAGCCAAAACAACGACTCTCGTTCCATTTATGACTCGCAAGTTGATCTCATCTGAAGCCAGTCTCATGCTAATCAGCAGATCCCGCACATCAGCACATATGTATGTACCACATCCAGTATCAAAAATCCAATTTTTTAAAACCAGTAGTGGACACATTTATTACAATAACAAACATACCTGAAGTCGGAGCCTTGCCCGCCTTCACTTCCTTCATATCTGCCTGGTCCATACGGCAGTCACGCTTCCAGTGACCCCGTTTTCCACAGTTTAGGCAGACATTTTGGGATATGTCATTTGTCTTCCCAGAAGACTGTGATGATTTTGCCTTTGCCCTTTTCTTCACACTCCAGAAGCCTTCGACCAAGCCTTCGCCTTCTGAGATGTCGAAGTAAGATGCGCCTTGCACTTCTTGCCCTTTTGGAAGCTCTGGCTCTGCCTCCCTGAGCATAGCCATTAACTCTCCAAGAGTTTTCTCTTGGTTCATGATGAACCCGTCCCGGCATTCAGGCAGAGACTGTAAGATCAAATCTATGGAAGTCTCGACCTCATAGGTAATGCCCAGCTAACCTAGCTGTTCGATGTCAGCAATTATCTGCGACACCTAGTGCTCGACAGATGTAACATCTGACATACGCGAGCGAAAGAGCTTCTTTTGTAATTCGTACTTCTAAGATATAAGTTTAGATCTATGAAGATCCTTTAATTTCAACATCATGGTATAAAGATCTAATCCTTAGTTCTGATGAAGAAATTAAGGAGTCATTGCGGCAAGCATAACAGATTGAGCACTAAAGTTATCATCACGATGAGTCTTCTTAAGCTCATGCTCTACTATTTGCTTAACTCTGGGTTCAGGGCCCGAGAGGTTTCTCTATCCAATAGAGTAACTTCTCAGCTCCCAGAACTATCCTGAGATTCATTTCCCAATCTGGAAAATTTACGTCGTTAAAGACATTTTCACCCAGGATTATGTCCATTAACGCTACTCTTTCCTGCCATCTTGATTGCAATAGTCCAACTATCCAATCGACGATTTCAGGTACACTCAAAATGTAATGGCTATTAGAGTCCAACTATATAATCAACTACAAATATAGTAGTGTTGAGTACAATCCAACTGTTCATAGAAAGCAATATTCGATATTAGTCCAACTAATATATATTTATAACAACGATAAATAAATAAATTAAAAAGAACGCATTTAGCAAGTATTAAACAAAATTGTAAATTTAATACTAGCCTCCCACTATTTTTCGGCGAGCCTCTAACCATCTGTGGAGTACTTGGGAAACCTAGTTTCCTAGTGGGCTAGGATCCCGTTAAATAACACATAACCTTGACTTTGGCCAACAAGCTGTATGAAACTTAACTAGGTAGATCTCTAAGATCAATTGGATCCCATCAAATTCCTAGATCCGGTAGGTGGACCTCCAAGTCCGAGATATATATCCAATATATATTTCCTAACCTTTTCATCTGAATCAACTAAGCCTTGGCTTTAGCTCAACAAACTTAATGATTCCAGTTAAGCGTGACCCATTGACAGTGGGAAAGCTTCATAATCCACGTCGATGTACAGAATTGACCTTGACTTTGGCCAACAAATCACAACTGCCCAAGATATGCAATATGTAACAAAGCTTTCGTGGTTCAAACACATCCGCGATGGACATTGATATTGACTTTGGCCAACAAACCAATGCCAATCTTGGATCTTGAGAGAGAACCACTCAATGGAAGGAAAACACTTAATATTTGAGTGAAGGTTTTTCGCGTAAATTGGCAACCAATTTATTATCTTTGATTAGGTCTCATCATACACCCTTAAACATGCATTCTAAAAGAATAATAAGACGCGAATAAAATTAATAATGATATGCGGATGAATATATAACAAATTTGTTCCTAGAACAAATCTCTTCATTTCCTCTCTCCCACTAGCACTATTCATACTTCTACCCAATTACATAATACATTAAAGAAACCTCATTTGCATTGAGAGGAATTGGTGAGAAGAGAAATACAAAGAGTAAAGAGATGATAGGCTGGACACGCAGGTCCAATTTAAATAAATTCTAAATTTATTACAACAATTTCCAAAATTGCCCCACTCTTCTAATATCCATCCGATATACATTATTCATACAAATACATCCAAGTAAACAGACAAAACATGTTATTCAATCAATCTAATCCAATTAATTAATCTTTGAATTAATGATCATCTAATGTTCAAACAACTATTTGATTTGCGCGAGTCGAACTCGTTTAAGAATAAATACTCAAAGTAAGTATTCTTGAATTATATCAAACTACAATTTTAAATCCAATTTTAAATTGTATCCAATACTAATTCATATTTAATTCCAAATTAAATAATTATAATTATTTTAGTGTCTTTTAGAATTGGATTCCAAATACAATCTTCATGGGTCTCAAAGTCCCAATTAGTATCCAATACTATTCAATTAAAGTCCAATGGGCTTTCAATTAATTCTTTAGGCGTGGGCTTTGGCCAATATGGATCAAAGCCAAAATGCCAAGGCCCAAATAGGAATCACCCTATGCCAAAAAATCAATTTAGGCCCAATTAAAATTTTTTTAAAGGCCCAATTGTCATATTTGGACTTTATGGAAATGGTTTTAGGTCCAATTGGATCCAACCCAATTGTCCAAAACCATGCTTGGCCCAACCAAGCCAATTAAGCCCAAATACAACAAATTAAATTATCTTATTATTCCAAATAACATATTAATCTAATTAAAGTGAAATTAACATAATTAATCAACTAATCTAATATTTCCAAAACACTAATTAATCTAATTAATCATGCTCATTAATTCCAATTCATGTCCAACACAAATTGAAGCAAACAAAATTGAAGAAAATATCAACAGCTCACGGCTATCGGCAATTACATAAAATAACATTCAATTTTGATTTCAATTCAATCATTAAATCAATAATCAATATTCATTTCATGCATTTAACATATCCAATTGTCAAATTTCAAAATTTTCATGAGCATTCCTAGGGCATACATTCGGCCATGCTTAGAATTTGGGGGATTTTTGATTTAATCAATTTATATCAAATCCAAAGATGCACAAATCCAATTCATCATCATCTAACACAACAAACAAAACAATTTAGGCATTTTCAAACTCCAAGCAAAAATCCCAAATTAAAGTCCATAAACCCTAGAATTCAAATCAAGCTTAGGATGGCTCTGAAACCATTGTTAGTGTCCTACACATGCCACAAGATCACTAGGATGATTTGTTTGTGAATACATCAAGAACTTTGCGGAAAAAACTTACAATGATCGGATGAGATTCAAAACTTTTCCATGGATGTGTGGAAGCTCCAAGCTTTCTTTTGCATTTCAAACTCAAGGGTGAGTTTCCCTATCACCTCACAAGACCCATTTAAGTGCTAGCTTTTAGGATTTTTGAAGAAAAATCAATAGAGAGGAAAGGCAAGTCACGCCCAAAGAGAAAGATGAAGGAATAGTGATTTTCAAGTTTTCAAAAACTTGTATAAAAAATTCTGTGATGTGTTATTAAAGTCTAACCTTTAATTAAAGTCTAACCTTTAATGTTGCCAACCAATTCCATCACAAAAGTGACATGTGATGTACGTAAAGTGGGTCCCACCACTTTAAATTCAAAATTTTGTTGGCTTACACAACACACTTTAGGCCCGGTTCATTTAATCCGACTAAACGAATTTTCCGTCGCGACGTAATTAAATCCAATTTATTAATAATAATGCATCGCAAAATTATTACGAAAGTAGGTTGCGAATTAATTCCAAAATAATTTGTTCGCTAGAATTAAAATCCAATTTAATTCCGCATTGAAATCCAATTTCAATTAATACATCAAAAATATTATTTTAGCCCAAATAAATAAATTAAATAGCAAAATCTAATTTAACTATTAAATTTATTTTACCGATTAATTCCTAATTAATCGCGTTCTCTCTTCTAGACGAATTTAATCCCAGATAAATTCTTGACGCAATTAATCCCAGATTAATTTTCTGTCTCATAATTAATCCCAGATTAATTCTTGCCGTAATTAATCCCAGATTAATTTTCTCTCTCATAATTAATCCCAGATTAATTCTGTTCGAGTCAAATGTAATCGGTGAATCTTTGGGAAGCGACCCAAGAGATCCCTGGATATGTTGGCAGTAAATACGGTCATCAGACTATCCGAATATGTGCATACCCTGTACCACGTTCTTACCGATTTACAAGACATGGTTGGCTTCTAGCAAAGCACCGTGCCTACCAAATTCTCCAGAAATATATTCAACATGGAATATATATAATATTTATCAGGCGTAGTATACAATGTATTGCGTATTACGATCTAGTATCGGATGTCACATGCTAGGCCTAGGGCTGGAATTATGTTTGCCCCGTACGAAGCACATATCGGATCACTAACAACAAGTCTCTATAATCAGATAATCATGACCTAGTTATACTGTCTCGATAGCTGCAGCATTTAAGAGTACCAGTTCTGTATCCAACGTGATCATCATCTCCACTACGAATACACTACGATTCTCAGTGTACCCAGAAGAGGCGTACATAGAACCTGTTAAAGTTCCGAATGACCAAAACCAAAACATACTGATTGTCGCAAGTATTAGCTATGCAAGTCTCAGGTTAAGACCATATACACCTACCCTGATTCGGATTCCCATAGACACGTAGTCATACTACTAGGAGTGGCAAAATTAATAAACGAATCGAATTCGTGACGAATACTAAACGAATCGAATCGTAATATACTAAATTCGAATTCGATTCGTTTATTAAACAAATCCTGATATTAGGATCGGAATTCGATTCGTTTAATAAATGAATATTATATCGATTTGTTTATTCGTTTAAATAAAATTAAACGAATTGAATCGAATTCGATTCTTTTAATAAACGAATATTCGTATTCGATTCGTTTTTCGTTTAATGAAAATTAAATACAAAATCAGTGGAATATTCATTGTTCAAGATTAAAAATCTTGACAACAAGCATATTCATTGTTATAGATAAAAAATCCTTAAATAAGCTCTCTAATCATTGTAATTTGGTAAGAAAAATGATGAATCTAGAAACATTATTTTTGAAACAAACAAATAAATATTCGGTGAAATCTTCTCAATCAACACTTGAAACCAAAACTAGGCAATCTGATAAGTGGTTTTCGAACGCTCTAAACGGAGAGCTGTTGGTGTCATCAATGGTTTCTGGATTCTACCGGTGTCGTTGCTGAAGTCGATGTTTGCCGAAATTCATGAGGAGGATAATGTCAAGGTGCAAGAGCAATTTGGGTAACTGAATATCAGTGGTGGTGGGCAAAAGCTGCAACAAGAAGATGGGTTTGTGGTATTACCGTGAGGAGAAACTCAGAAAAGAAGAGGCGACTTAGTGAGATTTGCGAGAGAGTTTTAGGTTTAGGTTTAGAATTTTTCTTTATATAGTTATTTTTTTAGGCTATAAGTATGTAATTACTAAAATATCATTCTTCTTAAATACTTTAGTACAAAAATTACAATGGTTAATTTGTAATATAATTAAACGGATATTAACGAATCGAATTAATATTCGATTCGGATTCGATTCGTTTAATAAACGAATCGAACCGAATTGACCCATTTATTAAACGAATCCATTTTTCCAAACCCATATTCGCTTTAAAGCGAATCGAATCGAATCGAACGAATAAACGAATCCTGACCCAAATTGCCACCCCTACATACTACCAATGTGATTTCGAGGGATCTATCCAAAGCGAAGCTGTTCCTGGTCCAACGGCTAACAGTTGAGGCAGCAATAGAAGCCTTTTGGATTGATAATATGCGGGTTATTGCTGCAGCTGAGGCAGCAATAGAAGCCATTTGGGTCGATAATAAATCTAATTAGATTAGATATAGTTCTATTAGCAGCTGAGCTAGCTTCAACACAAGCTAAAGAATTAATGGTCTCATCAACGATCCAGATACATACTTCGATATTCATCTGATTTGTTCGGATCGTACATCGTGGCGATATGATGATCGTATAAATCGCATCAGACGATAATCATGCAAATCCGCTGACGAAAGCCTTTTCTCGGCAGTTTGAGCCAACAGTACATAGTACGGGTGTAAGACACTCGAGTGACTGGCTATAGGCCAAGTGGGAGATTGTTGGACAATTACGACCCATAGCGTCACTATTTATACAGATCATGGTGTTGTTGTACAAATTAACTATGTGACAAAAGAGATTACACTCTTATCATTTGTGATTAGATCACCAAGATATATAAATGATAGGAGGTCCTTATGATTTGTTCCTGGATTGAGAATGATATGAGACAGTATCAGTCCACGAAGGATAAATCATTAAATATCCCTAGTCAGAGTATTATCGAGATTGGACATCGATAAATGCGTAAAAGACTAGTATTACACTTATGCGCGTTGTGAGGGCACAAACGGCATAGTTCTCATATGTTTGAGTATAGGATACTCATGCAAGTGTAATAGGAGGTTGTGTTTTACCGATGGTACGGGAAACAGCTTCGCTCTGGATAGACCCCCTCGGAATTCCATTGGTAGTATGACTATGTGTCTATGGAAGTCCGAAATCAGGGTAGGTGTATTTGGTTTTAACTTGAGACTTGCATCGCTAATGCTTGCGACAATCAATATACTTTGGTTGTGGTCATCCAGGGCTTTAACATGTTCTGTGTATGCCTCTGCTGGGTATATTGAGATTCGTAGTGTGTTGGGTGTGATGTCAAGACGGAAGTGTCACTCCAGTCATATGGAGATGATGATCGCGTAGGGATACATGACTGGTTCTCTAAAAAAGTTGCAACCGTTGGGATAATATGACTTGGTCATGATTATCCGATAATAAAGAGACTAGTTGCTCGTAATCCGATATATGCTTCGTACGGGGTAGACACTGTACCAGCCCCAGGCCTTGCATGTGATCATCCGATACTGGATCGAAATACGCAATACTATGTATACTACGCCTGATATAGATCCGTATTCCTGTAAGGATATTTCTGGAGAATTGGGTAGGCATGGCGCTTTGCTAGAAGCCAACCTTGTCTAGTAAATCGGTACAAACGTAGTACTAGGTACTTACGTGTTCGGATAGTCCGACGGTTGAATTTACTGCCAACATATCCGGGGATCTCATGGGTCGCTTCCCGAAGATTCACGATGACGTATGACTCGCACTTTTATTAATCTGGGATTAATTAATGATGAGAGAGAAAATTAATCTGGGATTAATTGCGGAGATATTTTATCTGGGATAAAATATCAATTAAAGAGAGAAAACGATTAATTTGGAATTAATCGATAAAATAATATATTCGATATATTATATGAAATTAGATTTCGACGTGGAATTAAAATTAGATTTTAATTCGGGCGAACGATTTAATTTAGAATTAATTCGTTAGCGACGTGAATAGTGATTTCGCTAGGCATAATCATTTAATTACGTCGCAACGGAAAATTCGTTAATTTGGAATTAGCAAACCTGAGCTCGAGATTGTTTGCGAGCGCATTCACATTTCGAATTCGATTGTGGCACGTAAGTCAAATCAAGCGTCAAATCGCTAGTCGCATCTAGCGTCACATCATTCGTCAATCAAGTAATAGATGTCTTTCACTTTGAGTGATTGACGACTGTCACTATTCACTGATTGATGGGAAGTGATGTGTGTAGTTGATGGAAAGCATTTATGGCTTGTTTTTTGGTAAAAGTATTAATTGATTTTTTGAAAATCAATTGTGTATTAGATACACAAATCCTTACCAACCAAAAACTCATCTCTCCTATTTTTTCTCTCTTCTCAAACACGCCCAAGGGGCTGTGTTCTTCACTGGTTTTCTGCCTAAATGCCGAGAGCCATAGGGAAGCAAAATGTTTGATATTTGTGGCAAAAATCAAGAGAGCTAGCACTCCGAGAGACATGCGAAGGTGATAGAGAAGTCCACCCATGAGCTTGGAATCATTTCGCTAAGCTTGGAGCTTGATGAAGGACCAACAATGGCCGAATCTTGGAGAGGGAAAACAGAAACTACCGTGAGCTGCAGTGAGCATAAAGGGAAATTTTTATTGCCTACCGCGTCGCTCAACCGATCGATGTGAGTATTCCGCAACTCCCTCGTTGTATTCGCACATGTATTTCTTGCTTTATAATCGATCCTCGGGACTTAGAGATCTCCAACACTCCAAGGCTCACGGCAATGACTGGTTTTCGTCTCCTCAAATTCGGCCATGGTCCTCCATTGAAGTCTTCAAGCTCCAAGCTTCCAAAATGGATTCCAAGCTCACGAAATTACTGCCCTATCACCTTGGTATGTCTCATAGAGTGTGCTAGCACTTTGATTTTGCAACAAAATCACCTCTTTTCTTCCTTGTGTTTCACGGTGATGAACCAGAAACAGAAGAACAAGAATCGGTCTAAGATCGAGAGAGAAAGAGGGGGAATAAGAGAGAGAATAAAAAATGTGTATTATTTTTTTTTGTTTTCAAAAAACAATTAAACATATACCAATTTTTCTTTTTCAAAAGTCAAGCATTAAATGCCTTCAACCACCAACATCAATCAATCAAGTGACAACTTGTCACATCAATCAAAGTGACATGTGATTTGACGCTTGATGCGACTAATGATTTGATGCTTGATTTGACTTGCGTGCAGCACTCGAATTCGAAATGCGAATGTGCTCGCAAACAATCTCGGGCTCGGGTTCGCTAATTCCAAATTAACGAATTTTCCGTTGCGAGGTAATTAAATGATTATGCCTAGCGAAATCACTATTCACGTCGCTAACGAATTAATTCTAAATTAACTCGTTCGCCCGAATTAAAATCTAATTTTAATTCCGCGTCGAAATCCAATTTCGTATAATATATCAAATATATTATTTTAACCGATTACTTCCAAATTAATCGTTTTCTCTCTTTTAATGATATTTTATCCCAGATAAAATATCTCCGCAGTTAATCCCAGATTAATTTTCTCTCAGATTAATTTTCTCTCTCATATAATTAATCCCATATTAATAAAGTGCGAGTCATACGTCATCGGTGAATCTTCGGGAAGCGACCCATGAGATCCCCGGATATGTTGGCAGTAAATACGGTCGTCGGACTATCCGAACATGTAATTATCTAGCACTACGCTTTTACCGATTTACAAGACAAGGTTGGCTTCTAGCAAAGCGCCATGCCTACCAAATTCTCCAGAAACATGCTTACAGGAATAAGCGATCTATATCAGGCGTAGTATACATAGTATTGTGTATTTTGATCCAGTATCGGATGGTCACGTGCTAGGCCTGGGGCTGGAATTGTGTCTGCCCCGTACGAAGCACATATCGGATGTCTGGTAACTAGTCTCTATAATCGGATATACATGACCTAGTCAAAATATCCCGATAGCTGCAGCATATAATAGAACAAGTTCTGTATCCTACGTGATCATCATCTCCACTATAACTGAAGTGATACTTTCGTCTTGACATCACACCCAATACACTACGATTCTCAATATACCCAGAAGAGGCGTACACAGAACCGGTTAAAGCCCTGGACGACCAAAACCAAAGCAAATTGATTGTGGCAAGTATTAGCAGTGCAAGTCTCAGGTTAAGACCAAATACACATACCCTGAATTCGGACTTCCATAGACACATAGTTATACTACCAATGGAATCCCGAAGGGGTCTATCCAGAGCAAAGCTGTTTCTTGTACCATCGGTAAAACACAACCTCCTATTACACTTGCATGAGTATCATATACCCAAATATATGAGAACTATGATGTTGTGCCCTCACAACGTGCACAAGTGTAATACTAGTCTTTTACGCATTATTGATGTCCAATCTCAATAATACTCTGACTAGGGATATTTAATGATTTATCCTTCGTGGATTGATACTGTCTCATATCATTCTCAATCCAGGAACAAATCATAAGGACCTCCTATCATTTATACATCTTGGTGATCTAATCACAAATGATAAGAGAGCAATATCCTTTGTCACATAGTTAATTTGTACAACAACACCATGATCTGTACAAATAGTGACGCTATGGGTCATAATT
Source organism: Zanthoxylum bungeanum (assembly GCA_019454045.1). Classification (NCBI taxonomy): domain Eukaryota; kingdom Viridiplantae; phylum Streptophyta; class Magnoliopsida; order Sapindales; family Rutaceae; genus Zanthoxylum; species Zanthoxylum bungeanum. The sequence continues at coordinate 248,097 of SKCR01015800.1, forward strand.
GTCCAACAGTCCACCTACTGGATCTAGGAATTGGATGAGATCCAATTGATCTTAGAGATCTACCTAGTTAAATATCATACAGCTTGTTGGCCAAAGTCAAGGTTGTGTGTTATTTAACGGGATCCTAACCCACTAGGAAACAAGGTTTCCCGAGTACTCAACAGAGGGTTAGAGGCTCACCGAAAAATAGTGGGAGGCAAGTATTAAATTTGCAAATTTGTTTAGATACTTGCCAATACGCGCTCATTACAAATTTTTCGTCATCAAATTAATATATTAGTTGGACTAAAATTTAATCGTTGTTTTAATAAAACAGTTGGACTGTATTCAAACTACTTCAATTATAGTTGATTATATAATTGGATTATAGTAATCAATATATTTGAATTTAAACCAATTAAATTATAGTTGATTATATAGTTAGACTATAGTAATCATTATAATAAATAGTACCTAAAATCGTTGATTTGATAGTTAGACTATTGAAATCAAGATAAATGAAAGATTAGCGTTTAGAACATAATCATGGGAGAAAAAGTTTTTTTTAAACGACTTTAATTTTCAGATTGGGAATAAAATCTCAGGATAGTCTTGGGGACCGAGAAGTTACTTTATTTGATAGAGTGACGTCTCAAGCCTAATCCCGGAGTTGAGCAAATAGTTGAACATGATATTTGGAATATTCATGTGATGATAACTTTAGTGTTTAATCTGTTATGCTTGCCGCAAAGACTCCTTAATTTCTTAGTCAGAACTAAGGATTATATCATTATAGTATGATATTGAAATTGAAGGATCTTCATAGATCTATCCTTAGATCTTAGAAGTACAAATTGCAATAGAAAACTCTTGGAGAGTTAATGGCTATACTCAAGGAGACAAAGCCAGAGTTTGCAATAGGGCAAGAAGCGCAAAACGCATCTTACTTCGACATCCCAGAAGGCCAAGGCTTGTCCAAAGGTTTCTGGGGTGTGGAAAAGGGGCAAAGGTAAAATCATCACAGTCTTCTTGGAAGAAAAAGGACATATCCCAAGATGTCTGCCTAAAATGTGACAAACGGGGTCACTGGAAGCGTGACTGCCGTATGGACAAGGCATACATGAAGGAATTGAAGACGGGCAAGGCTCCGACTTCAAATATGTTTGTCATCAACATGTTCACTACTAGTATTAAAATTGGATTTTAGATACTGGTTGTGGTACATAAATATACGTACTGATGTGCAGAATTGCTGATGAGCAGGATACTGACTTCAATTGAGATTGATCTGCGAATTGGAAACGGGACGAGAGTCGCTGTTTTAACCGTAGAAACCTAAGTTTAGGAACTACCCTTCGGGTGTGTACTTAAATTAGGAAACTGTTAAAATGTAACTAGTTTGACTAAAAACATTATCTCTATATCAGAGTATAATCCATTGCGGATATACCTTTATATTCTGGAACACTAAAGTGTTTTATTTTATAAAGATGATATTGAGATAAACATATTTGATGTGAATAACAGTATTTATATTTTAAATATAAATAAATCTTAAACGCATAACATGACAAACAAATAGCTCGAACTGAATTAATCAGTTGAAACTAATTTCTGGCATTGTTGTCTGGGACACATTAAACAAGACTCGTATATCCACACTTTCGAAGAGTGGATACTAGGACATATTTGATTCTATTCAAATAATGTCTACGAATCTAGTTTATTAGGCAAAGTGTTTGAAATACCTTTTACTTGGTAAAAGTGCAAATGCCACCGATCTGTTAGCCCTTATTCATAGTGACGTAAGTGGGCCCATATCTAACTAGGCTAGATGTGGATATGAATACTTCGAAACCTTTACGGATGTGGCATCGCATTATAGTTATGTGTTTCTGATGAAACGCGAATCATAAACTTTTAGAGTTTCGACACGAAGTAGACAAACAGATCGGCTAAAGTATTAAAACATCATGATTGGACCGTGATGAAAATACTTAAGAAATAAGTTTCTCGAATACTTGAAAGAGTATAGTATTCTTTCAATGAGGACTCCTCTCGGAACACGTCAATTTGACGGTGTGTCCAAACGGAGAAACCAAATTTTGTTGGACATGATAAGGTTAATCATGAGTCGCTCTGAGCTGCCATTTCCTTCAAGGGATACACATAAACAGTGCAAAACTTATTTTGAATAAGGTTCCATAAAAATATGTTTGACAGACTTCATATTAGATATGAACAGGAAAGAAACTGGGTTTTCTCATTCCTGTAGATTTGGGAATGCTGGGCATACATTGGATGATACCAAACTAGAACCCAAATCGGATAAGTGCCTATGTTGTGGGTTATCATAGGGAAACCAAAGTATAATACTTATACATCTCACAAGAGAACAATGTAATTGTTGCTCGCCATGCGGTTTTCCTAAGAGGAATACCTATATGCAGTGGTAAGTGGGAGGAAAGTAAAACTCGATGAAAATCAGAGTAATACTGTTCCAGGCACTGATTCCTTAATGGAACACAAACAGTTCATCAGAGATGAAACTATACCAATAATCTTCTAATACACAAGAACCGTGCAAGTCGGAGAGAGTCAGAAAAAAACCTGAGAGGTATGGGTTTCTGATCTCACCTCGTAAATATATCAATCTTATTGAGGAGACAAACCGACTACGTATGAGGAAGTGATACAAGGTATCAACTCGCTATTATGGCAAAGTGCCATGAAGTTTGAAATGGATTCCATGTATACCAACCAAGTTTGGATACTGGTTGATGTAATGGAAGGCATTGTGCCTATTGGTACTATATGAGTCTTCAAGGAAGACATACATGGATGGCAACATACCAACGTACTAAGCTAGGCTTGTAGCAAAAGGTATCGTTATCAACATTGTGTCGATTACGACGAAACCTTTTACTCGTTGCCATGGTTAAATCCATTTGGATAATGCTTGCTAATGCTGCATGTTTCATTTATGAAATATGGCAGCTGAACGTTAAAATTGATTTCCTTAACGGAAACCTTTTGGAGGATGTTTACAACATCCTGACGGTTTTGTCTTACCAAAACAAGCAAACAAGGTTTGCAGGTTATTCGATCCATTTATGGATTGAAGCAAGCATTGCGTTCTTGGAACTATCGTTTTGATGTAATCAAAATGGTATATGATTTAATTCAAAACGAAATGATTCTTGTGTATATAAGGAGGTTAGTGGGAGCGCACTGACAGTGATTGTCCTAAAAATGATGATATGTCATTTCTTGGAAATGATATTCCCATAATATAGTCGGTGAAAGCTTGGCTTTTATGAAAATTCTCCGTAGAATTCTTGTGAGAGACAACCTTTATTCTAGGAATAAGGATCTACTGGGATAGATCTAAAAGTTGTTGGCACTCTCCGAGAACTCGTACATTGAAATATATGTACGCGACCTGGTGTCTTATATGCTTTGAGCATATGGAGTCACAATCAAGCCAATCCAAGTGATAGTCACTGGATTGATGTTAAGAATATTCTTAAGTATCTTAGATGAACTAAGGATGCTTTCTTAAGCTATGGAGAAGGAGAACTTGAAGTGACTGGGTTCACTGCTGCAAGTTTCCTAACAGATAAAAATGACTATAAGTCGTAATAAAGGTATTATATAGTTTGAGTAACGGAACAGTGAGCTGGAAATCTTCCAAACAAGATACTGTTGCCGAATAAACAACAAAAGCGGAATATTGCTGCAGCTGAGGCAGCAATAAAAGCCTTTTGGATTGATAATAATCCTAATAAAATTAAGAGTAATTCTGTTAGCAGCTGAGCTAGGCTACATCACAGGCTAAAGAATTAATAGGTCTCATCAATGATCCAGATATATACTTCAGATAATCATCTGATTCGTTCGGATCATACATCGTGGCGATGTGATGATTGAATAAATCGCATCAGATGATAACACTGTAAATCCGCTGACGAAAACATTTTCTCAGCAGAAGTTTGGTTTCTGGATTCTACCGGTGTCATTGCTGAAGTCGCTGTTTGCCGAGATTCATGAGGAGGAGAATGTCAAGGTGCAAGAGCAATTTGGGTATATGAATATCAGTGGTGGTGGGCAAAAGCTGCAACAAGAAGATGGGTTTGTGGTAATGCCGTGAGGAGAAACTCAGAAAAGAAGAGGCGACTTAGTGAGATTTGAGAGAGAGTTTTAGGTTTAGGTTTAGAATTTTTCTTTATATAGTTATTTTTTTAGGCTATAAGTATGTAATTACTAAAATATAATTCTTCTTAAATACTTTAGTACAAAAATTACAATGGTTAATTTGTAATATAATTAAACGGATATTAAACGAATCGAATTAATATTCGATTCAGATTCGATTCGTTTAATAAACGAATCGAACCGAATTGACCCATTTATTAAACGAATCCATTTTTCCAAACCATATTCCCTTTAAAGCAAATCGAATCGAATCGAACGAATAAACAAATCTTGACCTAAATTGCCACCCCTACATACTACCAATGGGATTCCGAGGGATCTATCCAGAGCGAAGCTGTTCCCGGTCCAACGGCTAACAGCTGAGGCATCAATAGAAGCCTTTTGGATTGATAATAATCCTAATAAGATTAGGAGTAATTCTGTTAGCAGCTGAGCTAGGCTACAACACAGGCTAAAGAATTAATAGGTCTCATCAACGATCCAGATATATACTTCAGATATTCATCTGATTCGTTCGGATCATACATCGTGGCGATGTGATGATCGAATAAATCGCATCAGATGATAACACTGTAAATCCACTGACGAAAGCATTTTCTCAGCAGAAGTTTGAGCGAACCGTACATAGTTCGGGTGTAGGACACTTGAATGATTGGCTATAGGCCAAGTGGAAGATTGTTGGACAATTATGACCCATAGCATCACTATTTGTACAGATCATGGTGTTGTTGTACAAATTAACTATGTGACAAAGGAAATTACTCTTTTATCATTTGTAATTAGATTACCAAGATATATAAATGTTAAAAGGTCCTTATGATTAGTTCCGGATTGAGATGATATGAGACATTATCAATCCACGAAGGTTAATCATTAAATATCTCTAGTCGTGGTATTATCGAGATTGAACATCGATAATGCGGAATAAACTAGTATTACACTTGAGCGCGTTGTGGGAGTATAACGGCATAGTTCTCATATATTTGGGTATTGGATACTCATGCAAGTGTAATAGGAGGTTGTGTTTACCGATGGTACAGAAACAGCTCCGCTCTGGATAGACCCCTCAGAATTCCATTGGTAGTATGACTATGTGTCTATGGAAGTCCGAATTAGGGTAGGTGTATTTGGTTTTAACCTGAGACTTGCACCACTAATACTTGCGACAATCAATATACTTTGGTTTTGGTCGTCCAGGGATTTAACAGGTTCTATGTATGCCTCTTTTGGGTATATTGAGAATCGTAGTGTATTGGATGTGATGTCAAGACGAAGTATCACTCCAGTCATAGTGGAGATGATGATCACGTAGGATACGGAACTGGTGCTCTTATGTATTGCAGTCATCGGGATAATATGACTAGGTCATGATTATCTGATTATATAGATTAGTTACCAGAGATCCGATATGTGCTTCGTACGTGGCAGACACAATTCCAGCCCCAAGCCTAGCACGTGACATCCGATGTTGGATCGCAATATGCTATACTTCGTATACTACGCCTGATATAGATTATATATTCCTTTAAGAATATTTCTGGAGAATTGGGTAGGCACGGTGCTTTGCTAGAAGCCAACCATGTCTTGTAAATCGGTAAAAGCGTAGTACTAGGTACGTACGTGTTCGGATAGTCCGACGACCGGATTTACTGCCAACATATCCGGGGATCTCATGGGTCGCTTCCCGAAGATTCACCGATGACGTATGACTCGCACATAATTAATTTGGGATTAATTAGATGAGAGTGAAAATTAATCTAGGATTAATTACAGAGATATTTTATCTGGGATAAAATTTTATTTAAAAGAGAGAGAACGATTAATTTGGAATTAATCGATAAAATAATATATTCGATATATTATACGAAATTAGATTTCGACGCGGAATTAAAATTAGATTTAAATTCGGGCGAACGAGTTAATTTAGAATTAATTCGTTAGCGACGTGAATAGTAATTTTGCTAGGCATAATTATTTAATTAAATTTGATTTAATTACTTAGCAACGGAAAATTCGTTAATTCGAAATTAGCGAACCCAAGCCCAGGAGTGTTTGAGGGCCCACTCGTATTTCGAATTCAAGTGCGGCCCACAAGTCACATCAAAAGTCACATCATTAGTCATTCAATTGATAGATGTCTTGTCAGTTTGAGTGATATGATGTCTAGTCACTTTTGATTGATGGTGGTGGTTGGAAGGCTTAAATGCCATGTACCATTTTTTGAATTTTGTATATCATTTAATTATTTTTTGAATTCAATTACAACCAACACACTTGATATTTTCTTCTCTCTCTCTTCTCTTCTCCAATTCGGCCAAGGGCCAAATTCTCTTAAAATTGCTTCTCAAAACCGAGAGTTGGAAGAAGGCAAAGTGAGGATTTGTTGCAAATTTTCACAAGTGCTAGCACACTTTAGGAGTCATCCAAAGGTGATAGGGAAACCCACCCATGGGCATGGAATGCACACTTAAAGCTTGGAGCTTGAAGAAATCATAGAGCACAAAAAGGAGGTCAAAGCCGTGAGCACCTTGGAGGAAAAGCTTGAAGAATTTTTTGTGTTCGTCGCATCCAAAAGCCGATCAATGTAAGTATGATTCCGCCATACTTCTTTGTTGTATTCACATGTTTAAATGCTTAAATCGATCTTGGGACTATAGTAGAAACCCAACAGTCCAACGGCTAACAGAACCTCATATCACACTTGCATAAGTATCCAATACTTAAATATATGAGAACTATGCCGTTACGTTTCCATAACGCGCACAAGTGCAATACTAGTATATTCTGCATTATCGATGTCCAGTCTCGATAATACTACGACTAGGGATATTTAATGATTAAACCTTTCGTGGATTAATACTGTCTCATATCTTATTAATCTGGTACTAATCATATGGACTTTTATCATTTATATATCCAAGTAATCCAATTACAAAATGATAAAAAAGCAATTTCCTTTGTCACATAGTTAATTTGTACAAACCATGCCTTTTACAAATAGTGATGTTATGGGTCATAATTGTCCAACAGAGGCTCCAACAATAAGTCATGTTGGAGTCTGATTTCCTTAGCTGTGAATTATAAGAGGAGATAGGTTCCTCTCAATTTGCTTCACTAGGTTGCCTTACTGTTGTAAGTGCAGCTTCCTCATGCTGAGATGTTGCCATATCTTTTCCAAAATTACTTCTTATCTTTGGCGGCATCCTGCTAGTGGTTCCCACCAGGCGTGCCAATTTATATTGTCGGCTCTCTGAAAAATTTGATATGCACGAGCGTGCCAGATGAGCGGATCTTCGAAGTTTGGAATCTGACTGTTAATCAAAATATTATGAAACATGACCTCTAAAGTCTAAAAGGGATGAACAATTTAGATTCTAACAAGGTGCTATAAAATAAATGAACATTGAATTAGAAGTTATTAGAATTGAAATTATCTGGGAAATGAACTTTTACTAGAATCAAACTCTAAATACAGATGAAGTTTACTGAATTTAAAGTTTGAACATATTGTAACTATAGAGTTTGAATGAAAATTAACTACTGGATATTGATGCATGAAGACATATTGGATTTTTTGGATTGTTGTTGTTGTGATGATGATTGTTGGTCTCTTCCAATTATCGTCCATGTATTTATAGTACTCCATCTTAACTGCTCCTCCACGTTCATGCAAATATCACGTCTTGGAAACCATCATCATGTCCTTCAATTACCCACTCTTCCCTTACTCCTCATATCCTGCAACTGTTATTCTTCCACTTGGCCTTTTGCTGCTCATGTCTTGCTTTTGTTGGAGGAAATTATGGAGGAAATCCACACACGATTAATAACTAATATCTATGTAAAAAAAATACATAGATATTATCTTCCCTTTCTATCTTTTATTAATAACTAATATCTAGGTTATAAAGGAGATACATGGTTACAATATTGATGTTGATCAAATATTTTTATACACTACTAGAAAAATAGGTTATTTGAAAGATCATGTCTGTAAAGAAAGGAGTTTCTTGATAGAAAAATTAACAGTAAAAAATTGGGGTGTCAAAAATTCTTGACAGATTTTTATAATATACTTTTCTATTAAGAATTTTTGACAGATTTTCTCTGTCAAGAATTCTTGACTGTATATCTATCATAAAAATCTGTCATGAACACATGACATATTTTTATAATAAATTTTTCCTATCAAGAATTCTTGATGAGAAAACAAATATATTACTATTTTTACTAAATTTTTTTAATATTGAACGTTCATTCATGTTATTGATCACATCTAAATATAAATATCACCAAAATAATATAAACAAATCGTTTATCGTTTAATTAATGTCTATTGATGAGAAAATAATGTATATAACATATATTATATTAAAATTAACAATACATACGTAAGTTTGATTTACATATTAGTAACCACTTTAAGCAAAGCCTCAAGTTAATAACGATATCTTAGTCACAAGAACTTATTATCAAGGCACAAAAAGATAAACTACTTTTCGCATACTAGTAACTACTTTAAGAGAATCCTTTTGGTGCCCTGTCTTTGATAATGTATGGTTGCTTCTCCTGAAATATAAAAAAATAAATGACAATTACATATTAAAATTTAAAAAAATCGGGTTTAACTGGTTTTGGTTTTCTACCAGTTGTTTTTCCGATTATAAGATTGTCGATTTTTTAATATGATTCTGACCGGATCAAAAGCCGATCTCCAATTTGACTGATTGAATCGATCGGTCCAATTACGAAAACTATGCTCAAAATGTATAATTA